>VZQC01007398.1:3619988-3673396 GCA_009823505.1 Rhizomys pruinosus | reverse complement strand
TTTTTTTTTTTTTTTGTATTTTTGAGACAGGGTCTCCCTTTTAGTACCAGGTGTCCTGGAGCTCGCTCTGTAGACCAGGCCGGCCTTGAACCCACAGAGATCCACCTATCTCTGCCTCCCGAGTGCTGATCTTTCCCATATTAAGAGTTGGCAGGTGCTCACATTTTCCCTGCCTTTCACCCAACTCCCGAGGTCTGTGGTGGTTGACTCTGCGCCTACTCACCTCTTCCTTGGTCAGGATCTTGGAATCCCGATGGCTGGCCCAGAGGAGATTCCTATAATGGGCAGATGAGATACAGGTTGAAAACAAATAGCACTGATCTCTGCGCAAGCACTCAGTTTGATTTCTGGCCCACAAGGCCTTATTTTACCTCTGCCAGCCAGTTGAGTATCTGGTCTGCCAGGGGGAAAGGTGAAGTTTACAGCTAGTGATTGGTTAGGCTCAAAAGTTTCTGCCCAAGGGGTTGGAGAGATTGCCTAGCGGTTAAGAGTGCCGACTGCTCTTGCAGAGGACCTGGGTTCGATCTCCAGCACCCACATGGCGATTGAGAACCATCTTTAGCTTCAGTTCCAGGGGAATCTGACGCCCTCTTCTGACCTCCTCGGCATTGCACAAACCTGCATGCCAACAGTACATTCATACACATTAAATAAAAAAAAAGTTTCTGCTCTACCAACATACTACACAGCCTCTTTAATGACAAGTGGTAATGTTTGAAACAGCTCATTGAAAATTAGGATCTGCCGGGCATGGTGGTGCACGCCTTTAATCCTAGCACTGGGGAGGCAGAAGTAGGCGGATCTCTGTAAGTTCAAGGCCAGCCTGGTCTACAGAGTGGCTGTGACTAAAGGGAAAATACCAAAAAAAAAAAAGGATTTACAGCCCTTTTGATTATGTGGCATGTGAATTTTGAATTTAGGTTGATTTGGGGGAAAATACTATATAAGTTCCAATAGATGGACAACTTTACATTTTATTTATTTTTATTTATTTTTTATTTTTTAATTTTGTTTTCAGCTTTACATTTTAGTGATACAGCATTAAACATGTTTGAATATTTTAATAATGTAGTATTTTGTGCATTACTGGAAATGTAAATTAAAACTACTTGAATATGCTAACATTATTGAGATTTAAAAAAATATTTTCCAATTGATATTTAAGTTTTCATGTATCCCAGAAGTACTTTAAAAAGTAATCTTAGTGTGTATGTGATTTTCATAATGAACACACTGAAGTGCAAAGTAAACTACCTTCTTTATAATAATAAAAAATACCCTGACCTGTTGCCTAGAACAGTACAGCTTACTTGTAGGCAGCCTTTTCTTCTTTGGCATTTTGGTGAATGGTCAGCATGTATTTTTATAAGCTCAGTGGGCAGGCTCCATGTAGGGATTTGACTTTGAGTAGGCAGGATATGAAATAGTTTAAATAGTTTCTTTGCATAGTTATTACCCAGTAAATGTACACTTCTTAGAAGCCTGCTTCCATCCCCGTCTCTCTCAGGATAACATAGCAGAGTCTTCAAACATCCTTTCACTGCCCTTTGTTTACCTGTGTTTCCCCACTTAGGTCTTTTTCTAACTCTTGCTAAGGGAGTGATTTGGTGATGGAGTATTCCTACTGACCGATGGACTCAAAGAAGAAAAGGTAACATCATTCCCTCTCCACCCTGGGAATGCACAGCAAACAGCTCCATGTGGATATGATGAGTTCTGTTTAATTTTCCTTTTGATGGTATTGAGTGAGAGTACATAGTTGAGTTTGTAATTGATTGGTAAAGAGACATTTATTTATTTATTTATTTATTTATTTATTTATTTATTTATTGGTGTTTTTGAGACAGGGTCTCCCTGTAGCCCCAGCTGTTCTGGAACTCACTCTGTAGACCAGGCTGGCCTTGAACTCACAGAGATCCGCCTGCCTCTGCCTCCCAAGTGCTAGGATTAAAGGCGTGTGCCACCACGCCTGGCTGAGACAGACATTTAAATAAAGCTGATTAGTGATAAACTTTGTTGTTAGTTTCTTATGCTTATAATGACACTGTTTTCATCTTCATTGTCTTAAAACTCTTGAGGCCATCTTACAGTTTCAGAAGTAGACTTGTTTCTTACTAGTAATCTTCTATACTTTGAAAAATAATCACAGAAGTTATTTTCCTTCCATAGATTTAATGCTGGACTATAATTTAAAGGAATACTGTTTAGAAAAGGTAGAGAAACTTAAAAAAAAATAAAGCTCCCTGCTTCCACTAAAATTTTAGAATTTTTTTTCTAGAAACAAGCAAACAAAAGCACTATGTTTGACCCCAGGGAAAACATCATAAAGGAAACAATATCTTAATATGTCCTCTTCATAGAAGGGCTGTCCATTCTGTATTCTTTGACTTAAAGTAGGCAGATAGAATTCTTTTAGAATATGAATAAAGCACCAGAGATTATACTGTCATCTGTTTCATTTTTTTCTAAATCTAAATAATGGAAAATAGTATAGAGGTTGCTTAGAAAACTTGAAATAGGCAGGTGTGGTGGCACACCTATCGCCCCAGCACTTGAGAGTGCCACCATGCCTGGCTCTGTGTATTTCAGAAAAGCTAGTGAAGAGGATTTTATATATTCCCAATAAAAAGAAATAACTGTTTAAAGTGAGGAATATGGTAATTAATCCTGATTTAATCATGCTGCCATCCATAATGTGTGTATATATATAGTATATATATATATATATATAAATAAAAGTATATGTCAAAACAAATTAAAAAATTTAAATAGCAGTGGGACTGAGGTTAGAGCTGAGTTGTAGAGTACTTAAGGCCCTGGGTTCAGCCCCCAACACCATAAGCAAGCAAATAAATTTAAATATAAATTATAGGATTTAAAGTCAACATAAAGTGAAATACAGATTTCAGTTTCTCATCTTTCTCATCAAATACTCTAAAGTTAGAAATTTCGTGCTACCAAACCATAAAACCTAATAATAGCCCAAGCTTTAATTATTGCACAGAAGTAAATAAATTGTGGATTTATCCTATCCTCCAACCTTAGTTGTTTTACCTTGGCTCCTGTGTTATAACTAAAGCATAAACTTAAGTGCTAATTAAACTGTTTGACCCAGTCATCCCATCTCTGTACTGACAAAGATACAATCTCAAATATATTTATTCTCTTTCTCGCCCTCTGATCTTCTCTTTCTCTCTTCTTTCTCCCCTACACATGCAAAAGGTATAATTTCATGAGAAGAATTAATAACAAAAGATACAGTTTGAATTGCAGGAATAATTAAACTTTATTTATTTATTTTCTTATTTTTTTTATGTTTGTAGCTCAACAGAGGCAGAAGGATCCAAAGAAAGAGGCCTGGTCCATGTTTGGCAGGCAGGATCCTTTTCCCTAACACCAGAGAGGCTGCTGGGCTGGGGAGGAAAGACTGTTCTTCAAGCAGCCCTTGGAGTAAAACATGGAGTTCTTCTGACTGAAGGTATTAAAAACAGCTTAGTAAATGCTGACTGAAATGCTCATAAATGTCTACTAGAGTGCTACTGGCTGCTACAGGCTCTTCTGAAACTGTCCCACAGGAGGAGGTTGGGTGTGATAGTAGCGTATGCATCAAGGGGAAGGAGACAACGCTTAGAGCACCTGGCAGACTGGGGGTGGCCTTGCTCCTCCGTGTCCTGCTGACAGCCCCGTGCTGTAGCCTGGGAAGTTACAGAAAACAGAGGTGGTTCTTGGTTCAGTCTCGGAAGGGGCTCCGCTTGGCACTGGTGCTTGCAGGAAGCATCCCAAGGTGAGAACTGAGAACTGGGAGCGAGCACACCCAAGCCCATTTTTATCTATGAAAGCCACAGATGAACCCCTTAGAACACAGCCCTAATCGCCTCTTAGAGGCCCCACTTTGTGCCTTATCCTCCAGCCTAGTGGGAACTCACTTCCAGGAGAATTTGGGAGAGACAGACATTATCAAGAGAGTAGCAGGTATGTGATGAGGTTCCTAGGCCAGAGAAATACAAGTTTTGCTCTAGAACGATGGGGCTGCCCATCAGGGTTCCTTCCTCCCTTGGGCCTTCTGGCAGCTTTGTCCTTACCACCGAGTCCCTGACATCTGTTTAGTTCTCCTTCCCCATACTAGACATCAGGGGCCTGCAGCCAGCACACGTACGTGGTTGTCACTTGGGTTAACAGTGAGAAAATATGAAGTGCCATGGGAAAGGCGGGCCTTGGAGCTTCTGCCAAGAGGGACCCAGAGAGCTACCAGGCCCCCTGTGACCATCAGGGTCTCAATCCAGACATCTTCACCAGTCCACTAGTTAATTTTCACTCCAAAGCAGTGACTCTACACATGTAACGCATGCAGTTATGTGTGAAGAGGTTTAAAAAGGGCAGACTTGGGGCTGGAGAGATAGCTAGTAGTTAAGAGCACTACTGCTCTTGCAGAAGGACCCAGGTTCGATCCCCAGCACCCACCATGGCGCTGAGAAACCCGTCTTTAACTCCAGTTCCAGGGGGAATCCGACACTCTCTTCTGANTGTGATTTCAAGGCCAGCCTGGTCTACAGAGCGAATTCCAGGACAGCTGGGGTACAGGGAGGCCCTGTCTCGAAAAGACCAAAAATAAAAAAATAAGAATACAAACAAACAAAAAACAAACAAAAAATTATCCTCATAAAGACTATATTCTTAGAAAATTCACTTGAAATGGTCCTACAGCCAGAAATTAACATATGATTACATTGAGCCAAGCTAATAAATAAAAGTATATGTCAAAACAAATAAAAATTTAAATAGCAGTGGGACTGAGGTTAGAGCTGAGTTGTAGAGTACTTAAGGCCCTGGGTTCAGCCCCCAACACCATAAGCAAGCAAATAAATTTAAATATAAATTATAGATTTAAAGTCAACATAAAGTGAAATACAGATTTCAGTTTCTCATCTTTCTCATCAAATACTCTAAAGTTAGAAATTTCGTGCTACCAAACCATAAAACCTAATAATAGCCCAAGCTTTAATTATTGCACAGAAGTAAATAAATTGTGGATTTATCCTATCCTCCAACCTTAGTTGTTTTACCTTGGCTCCTGTGTTATAACTAAAGCATAAACTTAAGTGCTAATTAAACTGTTTGACCCAGTCATCCCATCTCTGTACTGACAAAGATACAATCTCAAATATATTTATTCTCTTTCTCGCCCTCTGATCTTCTCTTTCTCTCTCTTTCTCCCCTACACATGCAAAAGGTATAATTTCATGAGAAGAATTAATAACAAAAGATACAGTTTTGAATTGCAGGAATAATTAAACTTTTATTTATTTATTTTCTTATTTTTTTTTTTATGTTTGTAGCTCAACAGAGGCAGAAGGATCCAAAGAAAGAGGCCTGGTCCATGTTTGGCAGGCAGGATCCTTTTCCCTAACACCAGAGAGGCTGCTGGGCTGGGGAGGAAAGACTGTTCTTCAAGCAGCCCTTGGAGTAAAACATGGAGTTCTTCTGACTGAAGGTATTAAAAACAGCTTAGTAAATGCTGACTGAAATGCTCATAAATGTCTACTAGAGTGCTACTGGCTGCTACAGGCTCTTTCTGAACTTTGTTTCACTTTATATTGTTTTATTCTCAAAATATATCCTATTCCCTTTAGAAAATTCACATTTAAAAAATGTAAGACATTCCATTAACTTGAATAAAAGAGAGAATTGTAGTTTTTAAATTTTATAGTAGTTAATGCATAAAAATTAGTCTTGTAAAAGGATTTCTTAGAGACTCTTTTCTTATTGATTTTGTTCATTCAGTATGTTAGACAGTATAGCTGAAGTTTGTTACGTAGTCGTGTGCCCAGGCTAACCCTAAGCATTTTCTGTGGATCTCACTGAACCTCTGACTCCTGAGGCAGCTCCCATTGTTCTTCACAAGTAAGGAGACTGAAGGTCTGAAGTCGTGTAATTCTCCTAAGCTCAGGACGTAAAGCGTCAGAGTCAGAACTGGAGCTCCATCTGTTTCTGAACCCATAAGCCCATCACCACCCATAAGCCCCTGGGGCATGCTATCTTTAGTATAGCTTTCCTCAGGCATACAGACCAGCTTAGAAAGGCATATATGAATGGTCTATGCAGCTAAAATAGAACAAGTACTGAAATTTATGTGGAGAGATGCTTTTCATCTCCATGCCAATTTATCAACCTAGTGATAGAAAATTTGATTTTGGGTCAAGACTGCCTTTGACTTTACTTTTTATTTTTTTGTGTGTGTGTGTGTTAAGTAAGGAAAAAAAAAACTTCGTTTCCTACAAAACCTAAATCTGGCTTTAGAGATTTTATGGGGGTAAACATGGAGTTCTTTCTAATACATTATTATATTGTTTTTATTATAATAATAAGTATTAAGATTTTTAGGAAAGCCCTTATTTGAAAACATGTAAACTATATTTTCAGTACCTGCATTATGAGTCTCAAAATACCTAGTTCTCAAAAATATATAGTAGAATTCCGTTAACTATTAATTGTGTTTTGTTGGTTTTGGGCAGTACTGGGGATTGAAGTAGGGCCTCACACATGCCAAGCAAGCACTCCACCACTGAGCTATTACCTCAGCCCTTATAGTTTTGAATAAGATATTTGGGATATCATAAGGTATTTGGAAACCTTTAGTAAAAGTGCGATATCTTTAAAACCTAGAGTTAGGCCATCAAGATGACTCAGCAGGTAAAGTGCTTGCCTGATGACCTGAGTTTGCTGCCCAGCCCACATAAAGGTGAGAAGAGACAACCAACTCTACAGAGTTGTCCTATGACCTCCACACGTGTGTCATGGCATGTGCACATCACACACAGTAACAATAATAAATAAAATTTTAAAATAAAAAATAAACAAAATCTATAGTTTTAGACAGATGTTGTATCTCACACCTATAATCTTAGTACTTAAGAGACTGAAATAGGAAGATTGCCACAAGTTTGAAAGTAGCCTGGGTTACCTAGTTTCAGCCCAGCCTGGACTACAGAGATAGACCCTGTCTTTAAAAAAGTAGGACAAGCAGGGTGTGGTGGCACACGGCTTCAATCCTAGCACTTGGGAGGCAGAGGCAGGCAGATCTTTGTGAGTTCAAGACCAGGACAGCTGGGGCTACAGGGAGACCCTGTCTCAAAAAAACAAAAAAAAAAAGAAAAAAAAAGTATTATATGAAATGCATAAAAGCTCAATAAAAATATTAAAAAAAAAAGTAGGACAGTGGGGACTGGAGAGATAGCTCAGCATTTAAGAGTACTGGGTGCTCTTGCAGAAGACCTGAATTCAATCCCTAGCACCTACATGGTGGCTAACAACAGTCCCTAACTCCAGTTTTAGGGGATTCAGTGCCCTTTTCTGGCCTTTGCCACATACATGCAGGCAAAACATCTGTACACATAAAATTTGAAAAACAAAAAGTTGAGGGGCTGGAGAAGATGGCTTAGTGGTTAAGAGCGCCAACTTCTCTTGCAGAGGACCTGGGTTCTATTCCCAGCACCCACATCTCGGCTAAGAACTGTCTTTAACTCCAGTTCCAGGGGAATTCGACACCCTCTTCTGACATCCACAGCATTGCAGGACACGGGTGTACCAACCTACATGCAGACAGTACACTCACATACATAAAATAATAAATAAATAAATAATTAAAAAATGAAAAACAAAAAGGTGAGACAGTTGAGGGAAAGCTGATCATTGCTCTCATGTTTAAACAGTGTCTTGTTAAGTATCTAAATTACAAAAAAAAAAAAAGCCAAACTGCTCAGCTGGGGAAGTGTGGCTCAGCTGGGGAGATGTGGCTCAGCTGGGGAGGTGTGGCTCAGCTGGGGAGGTGTGGCTCAGTGGTACAGTGGCAGGTTCAATCTCTGGCATAAAACAAACAAAAAAATAGACAAATTAAAAATGTCATCTTACACCATTGTCACTTGATGTGCATGGAGCTCCAGGGCTGGTTTGCCAGGTTAGGAAATGGCACAAGGTGGTTATTATGTTTCTGGGTGGCTGGAGTCTTCTCTTAGTAGTGGATCTATGTAACCTACAACTTGTAAATTTTCCCAGTAACACAGAGTGCCAAGATGGTACTGATGAAAAGACAAGTAAACTGAAATGCTGTGAGTTTGCACCAGATTGCTACAGTTGTGCTTTTGAATGCTTTTGAAAACCGTGTTTTAAATCCAGCGGGGACTTGAAGCTTGCTGATAAATTCTCTGCTTAACTCACTAACCCTTTTTGCTCTCCTGCTTTTCACCTTCAGATGGTGAGGTCTACAGCTTTGGGACCCTTCCCTGGAGAAGCGAGCCAGCTGAAATTTGTCCAAGCAGCCCCATTCTAGAAAGTGCCCTGGTCGGCCATCGTGTTGTTACAGTGGCAACAGGGAGCTTCCACAGTGGAGCAGTGACAGAAAGTGGGGTCGTGTACATGTGGGGGATGAACTCTGCTGGCCAGTGTGCAGTAGCTAACCAGCAGTGTGTGCCAGAGCCAAGTCCTGTCAGCATCTCTGACTCAGAGACCAGCCCTTTGTTAGCAGTCAGGATTTTGCAGTTGGCATGTGGCGAAGAACACACACTGGCATTGTCGATCAGCAGAGAGATCTGGGCATGGGGCACTGGTTGTCAGTTGGGTCTTATCACCACTACCTTCCCAGTGACCAAGCCGCAAAAGGTAGAGCATCTTGCTGGGCGAGTGGTGCTCCAGGTTGCCTGTGGTGCATTCCACAGTCTTGCACTTGTGCAGTGCCTCCCTCCCCAGGATCTGAAGCCAGTCCCTGAAAGATGCAATCAGTGCAGCCAGCTCCTCATCACTATGACAGACAAAGAGGACCATGTGATTATATCAGACAGCCACTGCTGCCCTTTAGGTGTGACACTGTCCGAATCCCAGGAAGAAAACCACGCCAGCACTGCCGTCAGCCCCTCCACTGAGACCTTGGACGGACAGGGAGAAGTGTTTGAGAACCCTCTTGTAGAAGCTGAACTGAACGTGGGAAGTGTTCAGACCACAAGCGGTGATGCTATTTCCTCCGAGCAAAGCATTGTGGGAACAGACGGAATCTCTCCTACTAGAACTGCTGCCTCCTACCCTGACACCCAGGCAGTAAATGCATATCTGCAGAAGCTGTCAGAGCATTCAGTAAGGGATGACTCAGAGCATGGTGAAAAACCACCTCAGGCCCAGGTAGCTGCATAATTTTATAGTGTAAAGGTTTTCTGGAGTTGAAGTGTTTTTGTTTTCTTTAGGAGCTAAAATTCTAATGTGTGGCAGCAATTTTTATTTTGTAAGGCTATCTATAGTTCTGTTTTATTAGGCTAGCCTAAATGAGGAAAGAGCATGTATTAACTCAGGACCACTCTTTATCTTCAAGTTCTAGCCCTTCACGATTTTGATGTTGAAAGATGTCATGCTGAGCTTGCATGAAGTAGCCAAATCCTGTTTGTTTGTTTGTTTGTTTGTTTGTTTGTTTTCCTTGCTTGTATTTTTCCATCATGGCTAAGGCACCAGATTTTGGTAGGCCCCATGAGAATTGAAGCCAATGTACTGAAATACTCCCCCAAATTCTTTTGAACTGTTTGGTGCCAGTCCTCAGAGTTCTGTAAAATCCTTTTTCTTCTTTAACAGGGAGGTGGCCAGATGACAGGACCTTCAGTTGTAAGCAGATATATAAAAACTTAGTCACCAGACATGGTGATGCATACCCATGATCCCAGCATTCAGAAGGCTGAGGCAGGAGGATTATTGTGAGTTTGAGATTAGCCTGGGCTACACAGTACCAGGCCAGCCGGGGCTACAAACAATACCCTACCTGTTTCATTAACACCCCCCCCCCCTCGAAAAGAAGGAAGGCAAGCAGGCAAGGAAGAAAGGGAGGGAGAAACTTCAAGAATATATATATATGGTTTGAGTCTCCCTGCTTAAAACAAATTGTTCTATTTCAGAAAACTATTGTATAAAATAAAACAACAAACCCCCAAATTGTTCTAAAAGAATAATGTCAGATTTTTACTTGTAGAGCCTTTTTATTTTGCTTTTTACCAAAGGGAAAGAAAACAAAAACATTTAATCATAAAATAACTGTCACATGGTGTGTTTCTTCTTCCCCTTTTTCAGGCCATGCACCCTCTGGATTCTCTATTCCTGTTGTTTACTCTCTCAGAATGAGAATACGGAGTATTTTTAGAAAGTCTTCTTTTCACATGTATTCATTGAACTTGTTGGTATTTGATTTCTTTCAAAATGAAGAATAAGCTGTTTGTGGAAGGTATTAGAAAAATCTAAACAAAGGAGCATTCATTTATCAAAAATGTTTATAGAAAATTCTTAGATTATACATGCCTATAAAAATGGATTTTGTTGATCTCAAGTTTGAGGCCACTCTGCACTGTATAGTGAGGTTTTGTTTTGTCTCAAAAACAAATCAAGAAAGGGCTTTTTTTTTTTTTTAGAAGTCCTTCTCTTAAATTTAAAGTGAAAAGTTTATCATATACACCTTTTATAGCTATCAGATGACCACTTTAAAACAAAAGAAATTGCAGATTTTTCCTTTGAGCTTACTTTGATAGATATTTGAAATTTATTTACTTATATTAGTTTTGGCAGTGTGTGTTCCTATTAAATTTAATCCCAATTTTGTAAATAATTTTTCAGTCATAAAGCCAACCCATGAGACATTTAAATTCTGTAGGACAGTTTTGTTTTCTTAATTCTTCTGGCTAGATATAACTGAAAGTGCCCTTACTTTGTGAAATAAACCAAATTACTATTGGTTAACTGAGACTCCTAAAATTATGTCTTTAATAAAAATTGCTGTTCATTTACTTTTTTTTTTTACTGTGGTCATTTAAATATTATTAAATAGCTACAAATGTAGCTCAGTGGTAGAGCATTTGCTTTGCATGCCTGAGGCCTTTAGTACATACACACACCTATATAAAATAGGTGCAGGATGCTGGCTTATGGTTTCTATGACATGACATCTTGTGCCTTTCCTCTCTGATGGTAAGAGCCCATAGTACTTATTCCCAAATACCATCACTGCATCTTTTTTTTTTTTTGACACAGGATCTCCCTGTAGCCCCAGCTGTCCTGGAACTCACTCTTTAGACCAGGTGGGCCTTGAACTCAAAGAGATCCACCTGCCTCTGCCTCCCAAGTGCTAGGATTAAAGGCATGTGCTACCATGCCCAGCTTAAAGACAGTTCTTAGCTGCAATGTGGGTGCTGGGAATAGAACTCGGGTCCTCTGGAAGAGTAGTCAACGCTCTTAACCACTGAGCCATCTCTCCAGCCCTATCATTGTGTCTTTTATGAACCTTCAGAGACACAGGGTAGAAATCACAGTTATTATTTCTCCCAAACAGGTCACCATGTGAACTGTCATCAAAGAAGCATTTGTCTTTAATTGTTTATAGTTTTTAAAACTCCCCTGCCCACTTTAACTACAGACTACTCATTTGGACAGAAGTAGCTGTTCTGAATTTAATATTTAATTTGACAAATTGTGTTGAGCACCTACCATATGTCACAATGCTGTGCTAGGCAATTTTTATTATGCTTACTAGAAAGTGTCTTTGTATTTATTGGGAATATTTAACAACTTTTCCATTTAGTAGATCATGATATTGGAAAACAGTTAAGTTTTAACCTACATTCACTAAGATAACAGATTTAATTTAGCTTTCTAATATACCTTAGAAATGCACTAAGAACATTAGTTCTAGATGTTTAATTATTAACTTGTCACATTTATCCAGAGTAAAGGTTATGTAGCTGCTGCAGCATGCTCAGTTATTGGGTGATAGTTCATTGGTGGGACACCAGAAGAACATAAAATTTGGGGGACAGGTCAGAGGTATAGCATTTTTCTACCTATATATCTTATATCTAAATTTTCATTTATAAAATGTTTTAGAAAAAGCCTTCTTAAAATTTTATTTCTCCTTTTCTTTCCTTCATTCCTTTTTTTATTAATAGCAAGCAATATATATAAATTTTTCTTTTTTTTTAACAGTTCCACAGTTGAAAAATTTTTCTAAAAGTAATCAAGTAATGAATCTTGGATATTTTTCAAACTTTTATCCAGAGCACCTTGTATTAAATCTAGTGTTTTCCTTTTTTTATTTCTTTTTAGTTCTTTTGAGACAGGGTCTCACTATGAAGCCCAGGCTGGTTCTGAACCTGAGATCCTCTTGCCTTAGCCTTCCAGTTGCTAAAACCAGTGTCTTTCAAACTTTCATGCCCCTCCCCACCTCTCCTGTATTTAACTTTGTAAAAAACAGCTACATCTTATTTTTAAATAATGTGGGGAAACATGGCACCCAGATTAGAGGAGTTGCCTTAGATAAAGAGTGTGGTATTCCAAGTACCATTTCCATGTAATTGTTAACTTCATGATCAAGGGCGGATGTCTTCAGATTGGAAATAAAAGATTTCAGTTGCTGCCTGGAACTTGCTGTGTAGCCCAGATTGGCCTCATTCGTCCCACTCAGCATCCTTAATGCTGGGATTACAGATACTCACCACACATGAGATTTGTTTTTGATTTTTTAACACAAATAGCTATGAACAATTAAAAAAAAATCACTTCTTGTTTTGTAAGGGGAAATATTTATATATACTTGTTGTATGTGTATATTTTAGCCTCTTGTAGAAGAAGCAGTTCCTAATCTTCACAGTCCACCAACCACAAGCACCTCAGCACTCAACAGCCTGGTGGTCTCTTGTGCATCTGCTGTTGGCGTGAGAGTGGCTGCTACGTATGAAGCAGGGGCCTTGTCTCTTAAGAAAGTTATGAACTTTTATAGCACAGCTCCGTGTGAAATGGGAGCTCAGCCAGGCAGTAGTTCTATAGGCCCAGAAGGTCTGAAAGATAGCAGAGAAGAGCAGGTTAAACAGGAATCAATGCAAGGAAAGAAAAGTTCAAGTCTTGTGGATATCAGAGAGGAAGAATCAGAGGGAGGCAGTCGAAGACTTTCCCTCCCAGGATTGTTGTCACAAGGTAAGGCTTTGGTGAATTGACTTCTGGTGAGTTCTAGAGGTTCCCCCCATCACAGGCTGTATTATAGCTAATTTGTTTTCCTAAATATTAAAGCTGATAGTTTGCTAAAATGATTATTTTAAAAGAGAGCCACATACTCTGGTTTTTCTTCAGATCATATAACTCTTTCACCTTTTACTAAAGATTTCCATGGAGAGGAACAATTCTGAGTCTTAATTTTTTGAGGCCTTGCTGATAGCAGGGCTAAAAAAAAAGAAAGCCACATATTTCTTTGCTTCAAAAATTATAGAATATAACATCAATTCTTTTTTTCATAGCTTTCTTTAAAATTTGTCATGTTATCAAGTTGATGTGTAATGTTTACATAGTATTATATCTGTCATTTTTTAATTTTATTTTTTAAAAAATATTTCTATTTTATGTATATGAGTGTATTACTTGCACATATATAAGTACATCCCTGTTGTGTGCTGCCTGTGGAGGTCAGAAGAGGGTGTTGGGTCCCCTGGACCTGGAAACATGGATGCTGAGATTCAAACCTGGGTCCTCTGCAAGAGTAGCCAGTGTTCTTAACCACTGAGCCATCTCTTCAGCCCGTTTTCAATTTTCTACACTATGAAAGATAACATTCTTTTTTTTTTTTTTTGTCTTTTCGAGACAGGGTCTCCCTGTAGCCCCAGCTGTCCTGGAAGTCTCTCTGTAGACCAGGCTGGCCTTGAACTCACAAAGATCCGCCTGCCTCTGCCTCCCAAGTGCTAGGATTAAAGGTGTGCGCCACCACGCCCGGCCGAAAGATAACATTCTTTCAAAAGATTAACAACAAAAATGTCATTAACCTGTAAAAATAACCCAAAATATGTAAAAGCTTTTGGTTTTGTTTTTTTGAGATACGGTCTCCCTACGTAGCTGGTATGGAACTTGCTGTGTAGACCAGGCTGGCCTTGAACTCATGAATGCTGGGCCTCCCAAACTCTGGGGCTAAAGGCATGTGCCACCATGCCTGATTGTAAAAGCTTTTAGCCGGGCGTGGTGGCGCACACCTTTAATCCTAGCAGGCGGATCTTTGTGAGTTCAAGGCCAGCCTGGTCTACAGAGTGAGTTCCAGGACAGCTGGGGCTACAGGGAGACCCTGTCTCGAAAAGACCAAAAAAAAAGTAAAAGCTTTTTAATTCTTACATTTCATAAACTTTTTTCTACTATAGAAATTTAAAATTTTGTATTTTAGGATGAATCCATTATTATAGTTATTTGTTATATATTTGAATTTACAACTTATCTTGGAAAACAATTTTAAGTCTATTTTGAAATGGGAAAGATATTTGTCAGCCTGTTGTATGCAGCATTGTGTTTTTTAGCATATTCTATTTCTGTTTTCTTGAGACAGGTCTTACACTATAGCCCAGGCTGACCTGGAACTTACTATTATAGCCCAGGATGGCCTCAAATTTTCAGCAGGGATTATAGGCATGAGAAACCATGCCTATTGTTTATTTAAGCATGTTCTTTAGAATAGAAGCTCTCTAGGATGTCGTTAGCTGTAGCACAGAGAAGGGTTCTGTGGGCACATGTTTGGCAGTATAGCATATTAAACACATTTAAACAGGCTTCTCATTGCAGATCTTGTGAGCAAGCTAACTCAGGTGAGAAAGGCAGAATGAAATGTAATAGGGGGCATTTTCCAGTTCATTGATGAGTGAAGCCACTCCTTTGCAGAGCACCTAGAGTATGCTTCACAAATAACCATGGTAGTGCGGATCTTCAGAAAGTTTCACTTAAATTTTATTCATTCATTTATTTGTGTGTATGAATGTACTGTCTGCATGTAGGTTTGTGCACCCATGTTGTGCAATGCCTCAGAGGTCAGAAGAGGGTGTCGGATTCCCCTGGAACTGGAGTTAAAGATGGTTGTCAGCCGCCATGTGGGTGCTGGGGATTGAACCCGGGTCCTCTGCAAGAGCAGTCAGCACTCTTAACCGCTAGGCCATCTCTCCAGTCCCCAGAATGTTTCACTTTTTAAAAATGGCATCTACTTCCTTGGTCCTCCACTTCTTCATCCTATCCTGCTTTGTTTTACAGTTTCCCCCAGGCTCTTAAGAAAGGCTGCAAGGGTGAAAACAAGAACAGTGGTTCTGACCCCCACATACAGTGGAGAGGCAGATGCACTCCTGCCTTCCCTGAGAACAGAGGTGTGGACCTGGGGGAAGGGCAAGGACGGGCAGCTGGGGCATGGTGATGTCCTGCCCAGGTAAGTACCATTAGCAGCTACTAGTGGGAACTGACTTAGGCAAGTCACCTTTCCCCTGGGGAGGTCTCCATATGTCCCTTTGTGCCTAGAGGAAGTAGGGACTCTTCTGGCTCCAGACTACTATGTGCCATTAGCTCTGATAAGCAGCTGTGACTTTAGTCTTTAGTCTGTTCCTAATCATAAAGGACTGGAGTATGCATAGTGTACTTGTCTGTGTCTGGTTTGATGCATATTCACCTAGGACTGCAGAAAGTGGTGTTGGGGAAAAGAAAGTATTTCAGTGAAACTTTCAGATAGTTATAATTTTATTTATTTTTAATTTTTTTAATTTTTTAAATTTATTTTTGTATGTGTATGAATATACTGTCTGCATGTAGGTTTGTACACCCATGTCGTGCAATGCCATGGAGGTCAGAAGAGGGTCAGATAGTTACAATTTTAAACTTACGTAGAGGAGCCAATAGGTTTTTGCTCCTAAAAGATGTTATTTGTATCTTTAGCCAACTGAAACATTAAACTATGACTTCTTTGTACAGCAGAGAAAAAAATGTCATTTCATTATATAGGAACTCTTGGAATATTAGCATATTTGATAATTTTGAAGTTTGAGGGTATGTAGATGGAATGTTATTAAAGCAGCTGGTTAAGTGTATCTCTTCTTAGCAGAGTGAAGGCAACTGAAATAAAAAGATGCCCTCCCTCCCCTGTGATCCTTTGTACATTCTCTGCCATGATGAGTCATTTCTAGTTTTATGGTTTTTAGTTTTTTATTTCGCTTTTATTTTTGAGACAGGGTTTCACTGTGTAGCCTAGACTGGCCCCAGATTTGCAGTGACCCTCCTGCCTCTACCCCCCAGCTGCTGGGTTACAGACCTGCACTACCACTCCCATTTTCATTTTATGGTTCTTAACAGATTGTGAATTATAGGGGTTAATTAGTGATCATAGACAAAGCTTAATTTAAAATTAACAAAAATTAGTTATAATATTTAGAAGTAGTTTGAACATATGCCCATTGTTTTTAACATTTTATTTTTACTTGACAGTATAAGGCCTCTGTTTATGCTGAAAATACCTTGATTGCGTGTGTGTGTGTGTTTTTCTTTAAGGCTTCAGCCGCTGTGTGTCAAGTGTCTGGATGGTAAAGAGGTCATCCACCTGGAGGCAGGTGGTTGCCACTCTCTTGCTCTCACTGCGAAATCTCAGGTAAGAGGCAAACTCTTCAGTGCTGATCTTCCTTTCCTAAAGGCCGAGCTGGGTGCATTAGGCTTTCATCTATGAGCATCTGGAGTATCAGGCAACACTACCTGTGTCCTTTGAACATCTGTAGGCTTTGCTTTGCCTGGCAGTTTTTCCATTTTGCAGATGAGAAAAGTAGGCCAGAAGAAATTATGCAGCCTATCATAGGTCTGATAGTAGGATTTTGACTTAACTCTAGCTGCCAGACTAAGGGTCTTCTTAAATGGGCTGTCATCTAGAAATGGAACTTAGAGTTTCCAGGGTAGTATTAACATTTTCATTTGTTCTTTGATGAAGAAAATCCACAGTGTGAAATAAGAAAGCAAGACATTTTTGTTTAGAAATTGTGAAACCTTAAAGTGACCTCTGGCATACTTAAAATCATCCTCATTTCAAACCCTCCTATAAAAAGAAATTATTCTAAGGTATTAAAATTTCAGTTGAACATAAATATGCCTCTAGACTACAAATGTAGGAATCAAGTATATGAATAATTTGGTTATCATTAAAATAGGCATGCCATATGAAAATAAGACTGAGTAGTCACCAGCCAGGAATGCTGTTGAGGCAATGGGTGCTATTTGTAGGAAAAATAATTAAGAGAACTTTGCATGTTCTATTTCTGGATGTGTCAAAGGTTTTTCACTTAAATTTTTTTTTTTTATGTGTATGACTGTACTGTCTGCATGTAGGTTGGTGCACCCGTGTCATGAAATGCCGAGGAGGTCAGAAGAGGGCGTTGGATTCCTCTGGAACTGGAGTTAAAGATGGTTCTTAGCCGCCATGTGGGTGCTGGGAATCAAACCCAGGTCCTCTGCAAGAGCAGTTGGTGCTCTTAACTGCTGAGCCATTTCTCCAGCCCCAAAGATTTTTAAAGAATTGAATCATATATATATATCATATATATATGTTTATATAAACAAATTTTAGATGGCAATTTTTTTCAGTAACCTTAAAAGTAGACAAAGGAAGGCATGACTTCAAAAATTTTTTTAATGTTAATGTATTAGTCAAGGTTCTCTAAAGAAACAGAATTGGTAGAATGAATATTTTTATGTATATAGAGATAGATAGATAGATATGGATTTATTAGATTAGCTCATGAGTTAGAGTCTGAATAGTCCAACAATAGCTACATTGCAGTGGAGAGGCTGAGAATCCAGGTAGTTGTTCATGAGGCTGGATGTCTCAGTAGTACTAATCTGGCGCTGAAGGTCTGATGGATTCTGGGAGACCTGCTAATCTTAGTCTACACTGGAATCTAATGAGTTGATCACAGCAGCAAGACAAACTCACCAGTGAGAGAGAAGGCAAGCAGCAAGAAAAGGGATGAGCGCCCTTCTGTCATGGCCTTTTATGCTGGCTGCCGTCAGAAGGCAACACCCACACTTAGGGTGGGCCTTCTGGCTCTGGATCTGAAGATCTCTTTTTGTTTTAGTTAATCCCAGATCCAGTCAAGTTGACACCCAGGATTAACAGGTTTAACCACCACAAGTCCACCCCTTGTCAGCTTGACACCCAATAGCATCTCCTTATGTTATGCTTAAATGTCAAATGAAAACAATGGCAAGGTCATATTCACCTAACATGACATAAGTATCCCAAGTGCAATCATAACTTAATACTTATCTCAAGTGCCCATTCAAAAGGGAACAACACAAATATCTCCTTAGAATATACGTATATATGGACAAGCATATTCTTTTTATTTTTTTAAATTTTATTTATTTTTTTATGTGTATGAATGTACTGTCTGCATGTAGGTTTGTGCACTCGTGTTGTGCAATGCCGCAGAGATCAGAAGAGTGTGTCAGATTCCCCTGGAACTGGAGTTCTCCTGGAATTGGAGTTACAGACAGTTTTCAGCCGCCATGTGGGTGCTGGGGATCGAACTCAGGTCCTCTGCAAGAGCAGTCGTGCTCTTAACTGCTAGGCCATCTCTCCAGCCCGACAAGCATATTCTTAACCAAATAGGACAAAAACATATCTATTACAATCCACATTTCTGCAACTGGTCGCGTGGCCTCAGCTGATGCTTATGACTAACCTTCCTCTACTAGCCATTCTGTATTTTCTCTGCCATCAGCAAGGACCTCTGTGGGTCTTGGCTCTTTCCCTAGAGGAGTGACCCATACCTTCACCCCTGATGGGTCTAGGCCATTCATTGTCCTGTCTGGTTTAGGTTTTTTCAGCTTCCCATTGACTGTAATCACAGGCCATGGTAGTACTAAAAGACACCCTACAGAATCTCCTGCCTTCTAGACATAATCTTCAACTTTCCCCCTCGTAGTCTGGAGTAGTCACTCCTCCTAAGACTGCATAATTCACCAGTCTTAGACAGCAAAACAACAGAACCAGAAAGTACCCATCACAGCGCTGGAAAGGTGACTCAGTTGGTAGAGTGCTTGCTTAGCATGCCTGAGGCTCCAGCACCACATAAACCAGGCCTGGTGGTGCACATTTATAATCCCAGCATGTCGGAAGTAAAGACAGGAGGATCAGGAATCCAAGACCATCCTTTGCTACATAGCAAGTTCGAGGCCAGCCTAGGGAAAAAAAAGGAGGGGGGACTAGTATAGACAGAATAAAGAGTAAAGACACATGAAAACTAGGCTTGGCTGGGGATGGTGGCACTTCTCCTTTAATCCCAGCACATGAGAAGCAGAGACGGGTAGATCATCTTCATAAGATCAAGGCCAGCCTGGTCTACATTGTGAGTTCTAGGCCAGCTGGGACTAAAGGGGCATGCTGTCTCAAAAGAACCATAAAAACTATGAGAAGGACCAGCTAGATGACTCAGCCAGTAAAGGTGCAAATGATGGCCTGAGTTCAAGTCCTGGATCCCACAGTGTATCAGGAGAGAACTTCTGCAGGTTGTCCTCTGACCTCCACATGTGTACCCCCAAAGCATGTTTGGCTTCTCTCTTCCCTTTCACAGAAAATAAAATAAATGTGAAAGTATTTAAAAATAGAATGATGGACTGGTCTAGATGGCATATCCTTTTAAGCCCAGTACTTGGAAGCCAAAGGCAGACAGCTCCATGAGACAGAGGCCAGCCTGGTCTACATAGTGAGATGCAGGCCAGCTGGGGCTACAGGGAGACCCTGTCTCAAAACAAAAACAAAACCAAAAACAAAAAAGATACTTTAGCAAATTTATATTTGTTTTCTCCTATTAGGTTAGCAAATATTGTTTTTATTTATTTATTTTATTATTATTTTTTGGTGTTTTTGAGACAGAGTCTCCCTGTAGCCCCAGCTGGCCTGGAACTCTCTATGTAGACCAGGCTGGCCTTGAACTCACAAAGATCTGCCTGCCTCTGCCTCCAGAGTGCTGGAACTAAAGGCATGCACCACCATGCCTGGCATCTTAACATTCCATAGAAAGCAATACTTACAAGTTGGGTGTGGTAGTGTACATATTTAATCCCAGCACTAGGGAGGCAGAGGCAGGCAGATCTTTGTGAGTTCAAGGCCAGCCTGGTCTACATAGAGAGTTCCAGGCCAGCTGAGGCTACAGGGAGACCCTGTCTCAAAAAGACCCCCCCAAAATTAATTAATTAATTAAAATAAAGAGGTTTATTAAAAAAAAGATTTGGGGGCTGGAGAGATGGCCTAGCGGTTGAGAGCACCGACCGCTCTTGCAGAGGACCCAGGTTCGATCCCCAGCACCCACATGGCGGCCAAGAACCGTCTGAGACTCCCAATTCCAGGAGAACTCCAGTTCCAGGGGAATCCAACACCCTCTTCTGACCTCCGCGGCATTGCACGACACGGGTGCACAGACTTGCATGCAGACAGTACATTCATACACACACAGAAATAAATAAAATTAATAAAAAAATTAAAAAAAAAAGATTTGGAAAAAGAATGTTGGCAGAAATTTAAGTGGGACTTTGCTGAAAGAGAGTTGATCAGTGTGGTTCAGAAACCAGAATGTGCATATTCATTGAACCCCAAATTTTCTTTAAACAGGTTTTTTAATTTTTTTTATGTGAATGAATGTACTGTTGTCTGCATGTAGGTTGGTACACCCGTGTTGTGCAATGCTGCAGAGGTCAGAAGAGAGCGTCGTATTCCCCTGGAACCAGAGTTAAAGACGGTTCTTAGCCACCACATGGGTGCTGGGGATCGAACCCAGGTCTTCTGCAAGAGTAGTTGGTGCTCTTAACCGCTGAGCCATCTCTCCAGCCCCAAGCCAAAATTTTTTACTTAGGATACAGAAACATATATATGTACAAGCATGTATAGTAAAGGGTTTCGCGCGCGCGCGCGCGTGTGTGTGTGTGTGTGTGTGTGTGTGTGTGTGAGAGTGAGAGAGAGAGAGAGAGAGAGAGAGAGAGAGAGAGAGAGAGAGATGTGTGAATGGGGTCTGCATGTGCTGCAGCAAATGAGGTCATGGACAACTTTGTCAGTTTTCTCCTTCCACTTATGCAATAACTCAGGTTATCGGGTTTACATGGCAAGCACTTTACATGTGGAGTCTCCTTGGTGGCTATATTCAAGGAATTTTAATAGCAGTTTTAGATATTAAAGAGCCCAATAATAATTCAGTAGCTAATTAAGGGATACCCACAATGGAGTTCTATGATCCTGCATATTTTTACTTAATTTTTTATTTTTGAGAGAGGGCCTCACTCTGCAGTCCAGGTGGGCTTTCCACTCAGTAATTTTGCTGCTTCAGCCTCTTGAGTGCTAGGGTTATAGGTGTAAGCCACCTCAGAAACATTGATTAGCTGGGCATTATTAGTCCCAGCACTTGAGAGGCCAAGGCAGGAGAATTCCCTGGACTTCAGAAAGAAATAATAATTTCCTTAATATCTTGAGTTTTTGTTTTGTTTATGTTTTATTAGCATGTTATATATAATAATAGTGGCTTTTATTAAGATATTTTCTTTTTTAAAAATAATTTTATTGAACTTTTGTGGATGTCATACATCTTAATCATATGATGATATGTTCGTTGTCCATGATGTGTTTCCACCATGTTTACCCTTTCTTGGCCCTTCCCGTCCCACTCATTCTCCTCCTTTTCCCAGTCAGTCCCCCTTCTGCTTTCCTGTCTGGTTTTTTTGTTTTGCTTTGTTTTGTTTTTGTAACCCAGTGTGTTTCATTAAGGTTATTTACAGGATCATGGGTAGGAGTTTGTTACAGGACTATATATGCCTTACCAGTGGCTATTCCACTGGAGAAAATGTCTTGGGTTTGGGCCCTATAATTTCTTCCCTCTGCCAAAATGGGATATTTATAGGCCTAGACTAGTGGGGATCTTACACAGGTGGGCCAGTCTCAAACTTAAGATCCTCCTGCTTCAGCCTCCTCAGGGCTGGTGTTACAAGCTTGTCCTCCCATGCTTGGTTACTATCTACTTGGTGTTTTCTTTTGCTCTTTTGAAACAGCAGGAAACAGAGTCTTATATTGTAGTCCAGGCTGGCCTCAAATCCACTGGTTAGCTGAGACTAGAAACTCCTGCCTCAGTCTCTTGAATGCTGGTATTTCAGGTGTGAGCCACCATGACTGGTAATACCTGTTTGTTTATTTATTTATTTATTTATTTATTTTTATGTGTATGAATGTACTGTCTGCATGTAGGTTTGTGCATTCGTGTCGTGCAAAGCCGCAGAGGTCAGAAGAGGGTGTCGGATTCCCCTGGAACTGGAGTTAAAGACAGTTCTCAGCTGCCATGTGGGTGCTGGGGATCGAACCCTGGTCCTCTACAAGAGCAGTCGGCACTCCCAACCACTAGGCCATCTCTCCAGCCCATACCTGTTATTTTAAAGAATGAAAAATTAATATGGATAATTTCTCTAATGGTATATATAGTCTTATAAAGATTCTGAGTTTATATGCAAGATCAAATCCACAGTCTTACCTGCTCTCTTGTCTTTTGGTTTTGCTTTTTTCTGATAGGTTTACTCATGGGGTAGCAACACCTTTGGCCAACTTGGGCATTCTGATTTCCCAACAACAATTCCTCGACTCTCAAAGGTACTCTTATGACCTTAGTAGCAATGTATTATGGAATTTGTGCTATAACACTTTGTACTTTCAGAGAAATTATAGACAAATTTTGTTTATAAGTAGAATTTTCCTAAAAAGTTTTGATTTCCTAAAAAGTTTTTTTGTACGAAGCCACTTCTTTTCAAGCTAAATGTAATTTTAAAAAATGTTTTTATTTCTGGCCTGGAGAGATAGCCTAGTGGTTAAGAGCACCGACTGCTCTTGCAGAGGACCCGGGTTCGATCCCCAGCACCCACATGGCGGCTAAGAACCGTCTGTAACTCCAATTCCAGGAGAACTCCAGTTCCAGGGGAATCTGAGACCCTCTTCTGACCTCCGCGGCATTGCACAACACGGTGCGCAAACCTACATGCAGACAGTACATTCATACACATAAAAATAATAATAAAATAAAATAAAAAAAAACATTAAGGAATGTTTAGAAACTTCTAGTTTCTTAATTAAAAAATTAATTATGTGTGGGTATGCAAATGTGTGTGGGTACCACAGAGGCCAGAAGAGCGTCTGTGATTCCCCGGAGCTGTGTTATAGATGGTTGTAAGCTGTCTGACCTGGGCTGGGAACTAAACTCTTAACCACTTAACTATAATACAGCAAACAATTGCTCTTTGTGTATTTTTTTTTTAGTATTTTTAAATCAAATAGGAAATGCCCCTATTCATAGTAAAGATTTCGAGCTAGGTCTGGTGGCACAAGACTGTAATACCAGCTACTTGAGTAACTGAGGCAGAAAGATTGAAATTCAAGTTCTCTCTGGGCTACCTTGACAACTTCCTGTATCAAAATAAAAAGTGCAAAAGAGGACTGGGGTTATAACTCATTGGTAGAATATTTTCCTAGCTGTGAGGCGTGAGGTGTGAGGCCCTAGCTTTAATTCCTAGGACTGTAAAAACAAACAAAACCCAAAAATCTTACTGGAGAAATTTTTGTAGAGTAGCACTGGAGATCCTGGAAATCAAACATTCATTTAACATGTTAGCACTGTAGCGTTTGATACCAGGTTTTAGTTTTGTAACTCAAGCATCAGGAATTTTTCTATTCTTTGCCGATGGGTATGTATGTTTGTTTCTTGAACCTAGCATCTTAGCATAGCCAGCAAGTAAGTGCTCTACCACTGAGCCCAGATAAATAAATAACTTTGAAACTTTCACAGTTAATCTATGGAAACTAGAAGTCAAATGAAATTTGGATGAGGTATTTTTGTTTGTTTTTATTTTGATTGATTTATTTCTTTTGAGACATACTCTCCTTATAAAGACCAGGCTGGCCTTAAACTCTTGACCCTCCTGCTTCAGCCTCTGTAGTGCTGAGACTACAGGCATGTGTCACTGTGCCCAGGTCTGAATTTGTTTTGACTGGAGATTGTGTAGCTGACACTTGCTGGCCCCCTGGACTTGGCTGTCTATACCTGTCGTTCTGGCCCTCAGGAGGTAAGGGCACTCAAGGCCATCCTGGGCCGCATAGCAACAATCCCATCTCAGACAAACTTAATTCTTGTAAAAGTTTTAATTTATTCTTCCATAATGAACTAGAGAAGTCAGTTACTTGGATGGCTTGTATTTGAGAAGAGCATGTTACTGTCAAAAGAAAGTAGTGGAGAGAACATGTGCATATTCTCACCCACATTCTCCTAGCATTTGGAACTTGTCTGGACACACAGGATCTGTGGCTTAGGAGTTTTTGTCTATCTGTAGACGGTTTGAGTGAAGCTGGAGGTTGGGGACAGTACTTTTGCCACAGTTCCCTTTCTTAATGACATAAGGAACACCGTGCATAAAACAGAGAAACTGGGAATTACATTAACTGATGGAATGCAGGATACCTAGAGCCCTGGCTCCTGCCTTTCCATGGAAGCTCCTGAATCACTATGTTTGAAAAACATTGTTTTACAACAGTGGTTCTCAAGCTGGTGCGTCTGTCAGAGTCACCTGGAGGGCCTGTTAAAACAGAGAGCCGGATCGCTCGGTAATCTGGGGCTGAGAGTTTGCATTTCTAACATGTTTCCAGGTGATTGCTGCTACTGCTGCTGCTGCAAAGACCACTCTCTGAGAGCCACTGGTCTAGGTCCACGTAGATGGGCTTCTCAGGGGTCCTGCCTGTCTCAGCATCCGGGGAATTGGCACAGTGAAGTCACATCAGAGAGGTAGTGAGTTACAAGTGGGAATCTGAATTTCAGCACCTAAGGGCGCTAATGGACTTTAGCCTTTTTTTTTTCTTTGTTTTTTTCTTTGTTTTTTCTTCTTACCCAGATTTTTGGCACACTGCTGAATGTGGCTAGACAAAGGCGCAGCCTAGCTGTTACTTTTAGAGTAGGGCTCTAGAGCCTCCTGACTGTAATATAGGCTGTTTATGGGGACTTGCAAAAATAACACAACAGCTTCAAATGATAGTTTTTCTTTTTCAAGTTCCAGTTTTTCAGATTTTTATAAAAATCTAGTTTAAATTTAAAAGCTGAGCATGGGATTTCTTTTTACTTCTACATCTGTTCTGCATTAATTGGGTATATTCCTGGGTGAGTTTCACCTTTGACTTTGTCCCATGCCTGCTTAAGTGATCTGTTCTGTTCTGTGGAACTGGAATCTCTTTCATCTTGGACAGATCATGTGTTTTTGTCATTGCAGGTTAGCAGTACAAATGGAGTCTGGAGTGTTGCTGCTGGCCAGGACTATTCCCTGTTTTTAGTGGACACTGAAGACTCCCAGCCTGGGTTGTATTATAGTGGCCGTCAGGGCCCTGCTGAAGGTGGCACCCTTCCAGAGAACCCCAGTGGCACCAAGACACCAGTGCTTCTCTCCTGTAGTAAGGTGAACATGAATTGGATCCTAAGGTCCACATTTTATATGACACATGCGAAGTCTTTGGGGGTTGTCATTATTGTATGTGTGCCTGACTTTACTAAGTATTCTACTTTAAAATTCCCACCCTCCACGTCCTATCCCCTTTCTTGCTTGTTCTGTGCATAGTGCTCATCACCATGTAATGTGTTGTAAAATTTACTTGTGTGTTGTCTGTCTTCCTTATGAGTGTAAGGGTCACGACTGTAGGGATTTAGGCTCTCATTCATCTCTGTCTCTTCATAGTACATACTCTGTTTTTATTACTATTGCTTTTGTCTTTTTGAGACAAGGTCTTAATAAGCGAGCAGCCTAGGCAGCCCTGGACAATGCTGGGTAGCCCTCCGGTTCCATCCTCCTGAGTAACTTGGATTACTGGTATATGTTGTACACTCCAAAATAGCATATACATTGTACGTAGTTGTTGAGGAAACACTTTCATGTCAGAACACTATGCCAGTGCTTTTTGTTTATTTATTTTTGTTTTGTGATGCTGGGGATCAAATTCAGGGCCTTATGTGCAGAGTATTCTAAACGGAGCTTTGCCCTTTAGCTTAGTCCCCAGCTGTTCTTTGTTTTTGTTTTGCAATGCTGAAGTTTGAGCCTAGTCTTGCAAGAATATTGAAAAGCACCTTTCATGGAGCAGTTTCCTTGGAGCCCTCAGGGGTGAATTAGAAGAGAATTTCTAACTGCAAGTGGCGAGTGCTAACTGCAGGGTCCTGCCATGGGCTCGGGAAGCCCTGACAGGTCAGCAGCAGGATTTACTGTGGCTTTCCTTTTCCTATTTTTTTATCCCCTTTTTTCTCTTTTGAAGATCTAAATTTGTATCTGCTTTTCTAATGCCTTTTTTCCTTATAAACTTAAACCAGTAGCTCATTTGTGGTTTTCCCCCTGTTAAAATAACATGTCTGCAAGGAGAGTCATGTCATCGGGACCGGGACTGCCGGTCTCAGGGCCAGTGCATCTGGATTTCCTATTCTCACCGAAAAGTGTATTTTATCAGCTTTTAACCTTTAGTTTTTTGGGTTAGTATGCTATGAATGTATTGGGATAAGATCTTAATTGCTAAAGGCAACATTGGTCAAGACTTGGCTCTTGACCTATATGCTACTTGTTTTGGGGATGCTGATTGGCTTTTTGTAGTAGCTTGCATGGCTCCACAGGCCCTGTGAGACTGCACCTTAGATAAAGGATGGAATAGGCTGATGAAAGGAATGAGGCTCTTCTGTCCGTCACTGATTTCCATTGAGTGCCTAGATGCCTGCCAGGTTTAATACGGATATATGAGTAAAGACATTGAATGCTTTTGTTCATAATAGCATGGGCAAATGGTTAAAAAAAGGTAGAGAAAAATCTGAACACATTTTAATTATAGACATTTGTGGGACACAGTGTGACATTGCAGCACACATATAATGCATAGTGACCAGGTGAGGATAAGTGGCTTGCCCATCGTCTCAGATGTTTTCTTTGTGCTGAGAACATTCAAGAACGTCCAGAATCCTTTTCTACCAGCTATTTTGACATACTCAACTAGTTTTTGTTACATACTGTTAATCATAGTTATCCTGGCATACAGAACATTAGACATTTTTCTTTCTTCTCACTTGTACCTCTTATCCCTCAACCATTTTTTTTTCTTTCCCTTCCCCATACCTTTTGATAAGCAAGTTTACATTTTCTAATTCTTTTCTTTTTCTAATTCTGAAAGATCAACTTTTTTAGCTTTTACATGTGAATTTATGTTTTATTTTCTTTCTGTATCTGGCTTATTTCACTTAATGTAATGTCCTCTAGTTCCACCCATGTTGCTGCAAATACAGAATTTCCTTTTTCATGGCTGAATAGTGTTCCATTGTGTGCATGTGCCATATTTTCTTTATTCATCTGTCATTGGACAGGTAGGTTCATAGTAGATAGCATGTGAGTCCAGATAGCTCATTGACCTACTGATTTCAGTTCCTTTGGGAATATGGTGAGTAGTGTGATTGTTGGGTCATATAGTTCTTTATCTATTCATCTATCAGTGGACAGGTAGGTTCATAGTAGATAACATGTGAGTCCACACAGCTCATTGACTTACTGATTTCAGTTCCTTTGGGTATTAATATGGTGAGTAGTGTGATTGTTGGGTCATATAGTTCTTTTTCTAGTTTTTCTGAGGAACCTCCAAACTCTTTTCTTTACTGGCTATACTAATTTGCATTCCATTCCAGTACAATAAGAGGGTTTCTCTTTCTTTAAATCCTTACCAGCATCTATTTTTTTGTCTTTTGGTAATAGCTATCCTAAATATATCCCTTGCCATTGGATTATTTGGGATCTTTGCTACTGAGACTTTCAGTCCCCTTCCACTTTGGACCTTACTCCCTTGCTGGATGAATAGCTCACAGGATGAATAGCTCACAGGCATTTTCTCCCATTCTTTAGCTTGTCTCTTCACTTTAGTGCTTTGCTTCCTGCCCAGAAGCTTTTAGTTTGGTATAGTCTCATTTGTCAGCTTTTTCATTTGTTGCTTTAATTTTGGGATCATGTCTAATATCTTTTGTTTGTTTTTGTTTTTGAAACAAGCTCTCATGTGTCTGCGGCCGGCCTCACGCTGATCCTTTTGTCTCTGAGTTGTGGATGTGTGCCACCACACCAGCTTTTTGTTTTCTTTGTTTTTAAAAAGTTTATTTGATTTTTATTTATTTTATGTATGAGAGTCTTCATGTATATAAATGCACTCATGTTGTGCAGTGCTCAGAGTGGTCCGAAGAGGGTGTTGGATCCCCTGGAACTGGAGTTAAACATTGTTGTTAGCTGTCATGTGGGTGCTGGGAAGCAAATGCGGGTCCTCTGCAAGAAGAGTAGCCAGTGCTGTTAACCACTAAGCCATCTCTCCAGTTCCCCTTTTTGTTTTCTTGAGGTAAAGTCTCACATTATAGGCCAGACTAACCCAGGACTCACTTATAGCCAGGATGGCCTTGAACTCTCAGCCATCCCCTTGTCTCAGCCTCTGAGTGCTAGAATTACAGGCATGAGCTGTCATATCTGGTTCTTAAAGAAAAATGCCTTTGAAGATGCAAGATAACTCGGAGGACTTTGGTACTTTATATATAGCACAGGGCTCCTGGTATGGTTATCCTTGTGTTGCCTTTCTGTTCTTATTCATCTTATTTCATGCAAAGTGAGTCTTGAGACACCCAATCTTGCCATTTTAATTTTCATATGTCTGAGATGTCTGTGGTTCCAAGAACTTGTAAAGTAAAATAAAAGGTGTCTTGGAGATAAATAAAAGTGGCTATGTGTAGTTTTTCACATGTAACAGTGGTATACAGATGCACCAGCTACAAAACAAACAAGTAAAAGGGTCTGATCTGCAGTGTTGGTAAATTTTCACTTTCATGTTGTCAGTAGTTAATACCTGCTTACAAAATTCCTGAATATTTTTTTTTGTTAAATTTTTTATGTGTATGAATGTACTGTCTGCATACAGGTTTGTGCACCCATGTCATGCAGTACTGCGGAGGTCAGAAGAGGGTGTCGGATTCCCCTGGAACTGGAGTTAAAGACAGATCTCAGCCGCCATGTGGGTGCTGGGGATCAAACCCGGGTCCTCTGCAAGAGCAGTTGGCGCTCTTAACCACTAGGCCATCTCTCCAGCCCAAAATTCCTGAATATTTTAACCTTTGGCTCTTGTCAGCCAGTATAAGCCAGTGTAGTACACCAAATTGCTGCTTATAATTATATTTTATCTTCAATCTTTTTTATTTCCCTTTTTTTCAGCTTGGGTATATAAGCAGAGTAACAGCAGGAAAAGATAGCTATCTAGCCTTGGTGGACAAAAATATTATGGGATATATCGCCAGTCTTCACGAGTTGGCTACTACGGAAAGACGGTTTTATTCAAAACTAAGTGAAATCAAATCTCAGATACTTAGGCCTCTTCTCAGTTTAGGTAAGTTGAAACTTCTCCTTCTGCCTGCAAATCATCAGGGCTGGGTCTCTCCACTTTTCTGCATTTCAAGGTCCCATGTCCAGATTGGGCTGGGTTTTCCTTCACTGATCAAGGAAATCAGGGCAGTCCCCCCATACATGCCTGTGGACAAACCCAATGTAGGCAGGCCCTTACTAAGACATTCTTCCCAGCTGATTCTGGGTTGCACAGGTTAACATTACAATTTGTTTGGGCATTTCTTTGTTGATTTTTTTTTTTTTTAAGTTAAGGATGACTTTGAACTCCTGAGCCTCCTGCCTCCCTGCCAAGTACTGGAGTTACAGGCATGTGCCACCATGCCTGGGTAATTTAACTGTATTTGTGAGTATAATCCCTATGTAAGTTGGGGACCATCTGTATTTTTTTTATTTCAGTATATTTTGCTTCCTAAGTGTTGTGGAAGCCCTATCTGAAAATTCTCCTTAGGATGGGCTCAACACTATGGGACGTAGGCATGTGAAAAGGAGCAACCCAAAGTAGAAGCTTCCTGGGTTGCTCTGGAAGGAAACCAGAGCTGCCTTTTCCCTGACCCCGCTCCTGATTTCTGTGTAGTGGTGCCTGGGCTACTCATCAGCCTCATTATTTACAAAGAAGCCACAGATGTGAGGAGTTTTGGACTGGGGAAGGCAAATGATCTGCTGCTACCCTCTACAATTCAGAGTGATCATCTGTTTTGATTGCCCTCTGTGCTGAAGATTGGGGCTTGTCCAAGGAGCAAGTGGAGCAGCTGCAAGTACAAAAAGTTGAAAATGCTAAATAAGCTGTGACCATCAGCTGGGGCTGTAGCTCAGTTGGTAGAATGCTTGTCTAGCATGTGCAAGGTTCTGGATCAATCCCCAGCACTCCATAAAACCAGATGCCATAGCATAGGCCTGGAATCCTAGCACTTGGAGGTAGTGGTGGCAGGATTATCAGATGTTCAAGGTTATCCTTGGGTATAAGAAGATAATTTCATACTGGAGAGATGGCTCAGTGGTTAAGAGCACCAGCTGCGTTTGCCAAGGACCTGGGTTCGATTCCCAGCACCCACATGGCAGCTAAAAACTGCCTATAACTAGTTCTAGGGGATCTGATGCCCTCTTCTGACCTCCAAGGGCATTGCATGACACAGGTACACCTACCTACATGCAGGCAATACACTCATAAAGTAAAAATAATAATGTTTTTTTTAAAAAAAGGAAGACAATTTCAAAACACAGAAACTTAACAGAAGTAAGTTTCATTTCTGGTTCTTACCCTGTTACCAATTGTGTGAAATTTAAAAATTTATTTCACCAGGCATGGTGGCAGATGCCTTTAATCCCAACACTCAGGAGGCATGGCAAGGTGATCTTTGTGGGATTGAGGCCAGCCTGGTCTGCATAGTAAGTTCTAGGCCACCTCAGGCTACAGAGAGATCCTATCTCAAAATTAATTAATTAAAATTCATTTTCCTTTTCTTTGCTTTAGATTATTTCAGACTTTAAATAATATTGTCTTTAGTGGGGTTCAGGTTTATATGTTATTAAAAAGTCACCTAGCTGATAGTGGCACACATCTTTAAATCCAGCACTCCAGATGCAGAAACAGGTAGATCTCTGTGAGTTCCAGGCCAACTGGGGCTACAGGAAGACCCTATCCCAAAAAATCGCCTAGGAAACTTAAAGAACATCCATTGCAATATCTTAATAGTAGATCTACTGTATCAGAACCAGACAGTTCCTGTGAATATGGGGGAGGGGTGTCTTGGCCAGAAGCTAGGTGAACTATGGGCATCCTTCTTGATCACTCTCCACTCCCTTCTCACTGAACCTGGAGCTCCCCAGGTTTTTGGCTAAGCATATACCCCAGTAGAAGAGCAATCCTCTTCTACCCTAACCCCTATCCCCTGCACTGGGGTCTTGGGCCAGGTCCTCATGCTTATACAACAAGCACTCTTACCCATAGAGCCATCTCAAGGATCTCTGAAGTTGATTTTTGTAGCATTTTCAGTAGTAGTTTGGGGCCCATAGATTGGAGTACATTTCAACAGAATAAATACCCTCAGAGAAGGGCATCAAGGAAGTATGGGATCCTGATGCTGTCATCCTCATTTTGTTGCAGAAAGTTTGGGCACTGTGGCTACCGTCCAGCTGTTACAAGAGGTGGCGAGCCGGTTCAGCAAGCTGTGTTACCTCATTGGACAGCACGGAGCCTCACTGAGCAGCTTCCTGCATGGTGTCAAGGAGGCCAGGAGCCTGGTCATTCTGAAGCACTCGAGCCTCTTCTTGGATAGTTATACAGAGCAAGTATCCAGTTCCTTGTCATGTTCAGTCTTTGCAGGGTTATTCTGCAAGCTCTTTAATCAGAAGAGGTTAGATTAGGAAGAGTACATAAGGTAATAGAGTTGAAAAGCTAATTCACTTTATGCCAACTATAGTTCTACATGGCTGAGGCCCAATTTACTTTAAGGGGCAAAAGTTTAAAAATAATGAATTCTCAGCCAGGTGTGGTGGTGCATGCCTTTAATCCTAGCACTTGGGAGGCAGAGGCAGGTGGATCTTTGTGAGTTCAAGGCCAGCCTGGTCTACATAGTGAGTTCCAGGACAGCCAGAACTACAGGGAGCCCCTGTCTCAAAAAGACCAAAAAAACCCCCAAAAGACAAAAAGGGAATTCTCATATTTCCTTCTATATTCTAGCAGTGATTACAGTATACTTTATTTACATGAAATGTGCAATAATAATGTAATAATTTTTGGGGTTTTTTGTGTTTGTTTTTTTTTTAGTATTTTTAAATTTATTTATTATTTTTATGTGTACGAGTGCACTGTCTGCATGTAAGTTGGTGCATCCATGTCGTGCGAGTGCACTGTCTGCATGTAAGTTGGTGCATCCATGTCGTGCAATGCCACGGAGGTCAGAAGAGGGCGTCAGATTCCCCTGGAACTGGAGTTAAAGATGGTTCCCAGCCACCATGTGGGTGCTGGGAATCGAACGTGGGTCCTCTGCAAGGGCAGTTGGTACTCTTAACTGCTGAGCCATCTCTCCAGCCCAAAAGTCAAATATTAAATAGAAATTATGCCAAAATTTGAGGGAAGAAAGCTATTTTAAAACTATCTAAATGTGGAGGTGTTATGACGTCTGTTTTTTTTTTTTTTTAATTTTATTTATTTCCGTATGTGTATGAATGTATTGTCTGCATGCAAGTCTGTGCACCCGTGACGTGCAACGCCGCGGAGGTCAGAAGAGGGCGTCGGACTCCCCTGGAACTGGAGTTCTCCTGGAATTGGAGTCTCAGACGGCTCTCGGCCACCATGTGGGTGCTGGGGATCGAACCCGGGTCCTCTGCAAGAGCGGTCGGCGCTCTCAACCGCTAGGCCATCGCTCCAGCCCCATGACGTCTGTTTTTTACTGCCATCTAAATGTGTAAATGGAGGCTTTAACTACTTTTACATAACTACATTTAACATAAACCTCTTGGATGGCCACTTAAGGCCTTACATGTTATTTAATTATTTAAGTTATTTTAATGTATGCCAAGTGATGCTGTTTCTCTGAAGGATGTGTTATTTTTATGCATAATTTATTTATTACCTCATCCAGCTGATAAAAATTGACTCAGTGCCACAAAGTGCCAGGCACTGCACAGAGCCAGGACACAGTAAGAAACACCTGCTGTTAGAGAGTTCATGCTCTGTTTTCCTTAGGTTATTTATAGCATAAGTAATACATGTTTATTATCAAAAACTGTCCTGATAACAATAGTCAAAGGATAAAGTTGCCGTTTTTCCCACCAGTAGAAATAACTTCTGGTAATCATCCTAGTATTTTTCCTTTCAGACTTATGCATGTAAATGAATTCAGTTCTGAGCATATGGAATATATTGGAAGAAATATCTTGATTTGAATATTTTCAAATTTATTTATTTATTTATTTATTTATTTATTTATTTATTTATTTATTTTTTGTCTTTTCGAGACAGGGTCTCCCTGTAGCCCCAGCTGTCCTGGAATTCTCTCTGTAGACCAGGCTGGCCTTGAACTCACAAAGATCCGCCTGCCTCTGCCTCCCAATTGCTAGGATTAAAGGCGTGCGCCACCACGCCCGGCCCAAATTTATTTTTAATGACATGCCTGTGTGGGTGATCCAGGTGCCCCCTGTGTCTGTAGGCAGTTGTAAGCTGCCTGATGTGGGCGCTGGAAACCAAACTTGGGTCCTTGGGGAGAGCAGTAAGGGCTTTTAACCACTGAGCCATCTCTCCAGCCCTGGCTTGAATCTTTTAACTCATCATATTTCAGATAGAAAAAAAAAATGATGTTATAACTTGATCTTAATGTATTTTTTTTTAGGGAATATTGAACATTTTTTATATTATTCCAAAATAGCATATATATACTCCACACATAAGGCAAAATTAAAAATTCTGAAAATAAACTATAGGTTGATACCTAAACACATTTAGAGATTCACATTTTAACAGTAAATCTGCATGTAGGTATAAAGTCATGTAACTTTACATTCTTTTTTTTAGAATATGACTACATATCCTCCATCTATTAATGTATTTTTAAAATTAGACTTTGTTATATCTGTGAAGGTTTCAGCTTTTATTAGTGTAATTTTCCCTTTTTGGTCTTGTATTTATTTCCCTCAACATACCTCCATTTCTTTTTTTCTTCTTTGATACCTTTGATTTTATGCTCTAAAATGTAGTTTTTTGATACCTTGAGCTACTGTTTGAAGTATAATACTTATTACTATAGATGGAACAAGTTAAAAAAATATATATGAAATTTTAAATTGTTTTAATTGTGGTTAAAATACCACCTATATATGCCATTGTAGACACTATTTCTTTTCTTTTCTTTTCTTTTTTTTTTTTTTTGAAGTTTGTAGCACCCTGGTTACTTTTAGTAAGAATTTCCATTGTCTCTCAAAATCACTTGGTAGGTAACCCTAGAGTCTGAAAGAAATGTTCCTGCTCAGAGCTGTTTGTCTACATTTGCTCCTGGGCACTGTGTCAATATTTAATCAGCATTTTCTAATACTTTCTCAGCTCTCTTAATGTGTTTTCTTAACCTTCATTATTGTTCATTTTCTGAAGACATAATTAGAAAACCTGGAATGAAGATTAACTTTTCATTAGAAATTTCATAATTTTGATTATGTTTTCTCCAGCTTGCCAAGTTACCAAGTGCTGTCTGCTGAGCACCCTAGTGTCTCTGCACAGCTTGAGGTGCTTTAAAATTTTTCTTTTATCTGGGCGTGGTGGTGCACGCCTTTAATCCTAGCAATTGGGAGGCAGAGGCAGGCGGATCTTTGTGAGTTCAAGGCCAGCCTGGTCTACAGAGTGAGTTCCAGGACAGCTGAGGCTACAGGGAGACCCTGTCTCAAAAAGACCAAAAAATAAATAAATAAATAAATAAATAAATAAATAAATAAATAAATAAATAAATTTATGTGAAAAAAAAATCCAAATATGTTAGCTAGGCGTGGTTGCACACTCCCCTAATACCAGAGCAATTGGGAGGTAGAGGCAAGTGGATCTTTGTGAGTTAAAGGCCAGCCTGGTCTACAGAGTGAGTTCCAGGACAGCTGAGGCTACAGGGAGACCCTGTCTCAAAAAGACCAAAAAATAAATAAATAAATAAATAAATAAAATTTTTCTTTTATATTAACATTTCTCTCAAGTTGCACTAACCACCCGCACCCATTGAACTACCTTGCTCTTTAATTACAAGACTTTGTTAATGTTGACATCATAAAAGTTCTGAAACTCAGTGAGATTTCAAGAAGGGTCTGTCTAGATATTTGTTTGAAACTCCAAAGAACTAATGTACACTTTACCACTAATGTCCATGTGCTTTCTTTTCCACTCAAGGTACTGCACATCAATTACAAATTTCCTGGTTATGGGAGGATTCCAGCTTCTTGCTAAGCCCGCCATGTAAGCAAATGCACATCATCTACCATTAACAAGCCAAAGACCATGTTTTACAGTGTTGTATGTTTGGGGTGCTGTGTTGGCTTGGCGATTTACCCATTCAGTCAAAATATGGACTTTCATTAGCTCTTAGGGCGGGTTGCTGTTAGTCCCGACTGTCATTAGAAGTAGTAGGCTTCTGAAAGAGCGCTGAAGTTAGAAACACAAGGTCTGGGTCTTCATCAGTACTGCCACCTTCTAGCCCCAGAGCAGCTAGCCCAATCATTTTCCTCTAAAAAAATGATGAGAATGTTTACTCCCCTGTTGGTTAAGAGCAGTAGTGTCTGTGAAAGTTCCAGAAACATATGTACTGCACAACCTGATCTGATATATTGATCTAGTAAGAAGGGAAAATTTTGAAAAATTCTATATTTTTGTTGAAAGTACTTCAAATATTTATTCATTGTCCAGACTTAAGAGGTTCAGCTAGGTGTGTTTCCATGCTTCTCTGCTAATAGGAGGAGTAATATATTGCTCTTCTGATTTTTGTTAATCTGTTTTCCTTTTTTTCTGAATTTGGCCAGTTTTTGTTAGAGGATTGCACTAAGATGAGTTGAAGCACTTGTTCTCCTTTTGTGTTGTCTGGAACAGTGTGCATGAGACAGGAGTTACCTGTACTCTGAAGAGCTTGTGGAATGTATCAGAAAAATATTAACGACCTTTAGTTCTAGTATTTCCTGTAGGTAGTTTGGGTCTTTAAAAAAAATTTATTTTGAGATGGGTGTGGTGGTACACACCTTTAATCCCAGCACTTGGGAGGCAGAGGCAGGCGGATCTCTGTGCGTTCAAGGCCAGCCTGGTCTACAGAGTGAGTTCCAGGCCAGCTGGGACTATAGGGAAACCCTGTCTCAAAAAGACCAAAAATTTTTTTAAATTATTTTTATTTTGTGTACAAGTGTTTTGCCTGCATATATGTGGGTGCACTGCATGTATGCAAAACCATGGAAGCCAGAAGAGGGGACAACAGACCTCCTAGAACTGCAGTTACAGATGGTTGTTAGATGCTCTGTGGGTGTTGAGACCTGAATCCAGGTCCTTGTAAGAGCAGCCAGTGCTCATAAGCAGTGAGCCATCTCTCTAGCCGCTGGGTCTTTATTTCTTATGGTTTAGTCACTATTTCACCCATGCACAGTATATAACTGGGTGTGGGAAAGTCGTCTTTGGTATCCGAACAACATGATTCATGGTGATACCCTGCTTTCTTATGTAGCTCTTCCCTCAATAGTCAGGGCATTCCCCACTTCCTAGTTAGATAGAGCCCACTGTCTGTCCTCCAGTTATCTGAAACATTTTCACCAGTTACCAGTTTTCTGAAAACTGCTTTTGTAATGGGTGACCAGCAAATGTTTCCCAGACACACAAGTAGCACTGACTTAGACCTATCCTCGCCATCTTTCCTGTCTCTTGTTTCTTATTTCATTAATTTCTGCTATTTTATTTGTGCTTATCAGTTAATCTCCTTCACCTCCATAAATTTAGGCAGTTTGTTGATTTTTTTCAGTTATTATTATTTATTACAATTTTGGGGACCAAGTGACCCTAGCCGTCCCTACTTCCTGATCCTCCTGTCTCCACCTCCAAAGCCCTGGGATTACAGATATGTGTCACCATGCCTATCTGGGCTTATTTTCTTTTTTCTTTCTTTTAAGAATTTTTTTTTTTTCTTATTGAACAATCAATGGCTCCAAATCAAATTTAGGGGCCCCCTTCATGCCCTACAAACTTCGAACCCAGATGTCCTTCTGTGCAAATTAATCCACTGGAGTCTAGTCAGCACATCTAGAATCTTAAGTAAGGCATACTCTTCCTCACCCAGCCATAATCAGCTTCCAGTATTTCTTTAAGTATAGTGTTTGGAAGGTCAACTCTTATTGTAGCCTATATCAATTTTATTCCATTTTATGAGCTTAATAGTATTCCATTATATGATGTGCTATAGCACATTTTGTTCATTTGTCCATCTGTTGAGACATATGTGGAGTATATCTACCGTTAGTATATTTTTATTTTAAAAATATTTTACAAATCTAACTAAAGAAACAATATTACCGTTAGATTAAAATTCCCAAGAGAAGCTAAGCTGAGCAGAATCTCTGGGTCATTCCTGAGTGCTTTCCAGCACTCCTGTTGGGGAGTTCTATAGGTAAGGGCTTGATGAAGTCCTGGGAAGTGTGGGAAGTGGCGGGGCTTACAGAGTTGGAAAATTTTTATTTTAGTTTGAACAGGATACTGGACATCTGGGAGAAACCTCGTATGAGGGAGCCTGTGTTCACTGCTTCTACCTGCCTCTCAGGAGCACTTCAAACCCTTCCTCTCCTTCATTCCCTCCATCTTCCCTCCCTCCCTTCCTCCCTCTCCTCTTTCTACTCCTCTTCCCCTTAATTTCCTGCCATTGAGATATATCACCAGCCTTTCAAAATTATTGTTTTATGTGCATGAATGTACTGCCTGCATGTATGTAAGTGCACCTGTGTCATGCAGTACCCATGGAGGTCATAAGAGGGTGTTGGATCCCCTGGAACTGAAGTTATGGACTGTTGTTAACTGCCATATGAGTGCTGGGAATCAAACCCCAGTCCTCTGTAAGAGCAGCCCACTCATAACTGCTGAACCATCTCTCCAGTCCCATCTCCAGCCTTAAAAACAACAACAACAACAACAATTAAGACAAGGTCTCAGTGAGTTGCCCAGACCGGCATCAGACTTTTCTCCCTCCTGCCTCACCTAAGGCACCGTAATTATATTGTCTAGTAATCAGATGTGTACCGCTGAACTTCGAAGTCCATAAAATTCATCACGTTTTAATTTATCTTCCAAGGATATAATTGACAATTTCTGAGATAAACATCTTTGCACCATATTTCTCTAAGGGACCATGTCATAGCTCATTCTTACCTGAGTCTTGTGCTGTACTGTGTTGTATTTGAGTCAGGTAGCCAAAAAGTGTAGTGTGGTATTTATAAACTGCTCAGGGTAGTGCCCAGCATGTAATTGTTGCTCATTAAGAGTGACATCATTCTGTCCCTGGCCTGCTTTCTTTATAAACCTTTATTATTTAAGTCATTTGGCATGGTGAGCACAGTCTCACATGTTGCTGATCAGCATTAAAATTTGCAGTAGGATTTTAATAATTTATAGAAACCAACATAAAAAGTTTGGCTTCAGTTTGAAATATTTTTGTCGATCTTGCCATTGAAATCTGTGTACACAATTTGCTTTGTTGTTTCCTGTTCATTGTGATACTGGTTCCTGTAGTTTTAAAAATTACTATTCTTATGATAAACTCAAATTGGGTCATGAACAATTGAAGGAAAAGGAAGAATTTAGAAGTATTTATCTTTGTTCTGGTGCTTGGAACAAGAAACTTTGCTTTTCCACCAGTGTTTCTGTTTAGCATAGCTGGTTAGAGTAGCCAGGCTGGCCATGGATTCCCATGATCTTAGGCTTTGAAAATAACATGGAGGGATGTCTTTTGGTTTCTGATCATCCCTGAAACTGTGGGATGGCATACTCTTCTCCTAGAGTGTAAGAAAGGTCTGATACTATTTCTGTTAGGATTGAGGAAGATACCATTGCTGCATTTGACACTGTCAAAATCCTTATTTTATAGATAGAGAGATAGGATTCTATTAATTATTTCTGGGTTGTTTTATTTATATTCTGTTTTCTTAATACCTAGACTGTACATTCTAAGCAAAGATACTGTAGTGGAACTTTGTGTGTAATACCATTCATGTTACTATACTAAATGATGAACTGAATCTTTTCTCTTTTCTCCAGTGATTTTCTAAATAAACACCAAGAGCTGTTGCAAGATTTAGCAGAAGTGAATGATGAAAACACTCAGTTAATGGAAATACTGAATACTCTGTTTTTCCTGCCGATCAGAAGACTTCATAATTATGCAAAAGTCTTGCTAAAGCTCGCTACCTGCTTTGAAGTGGTAGGTTCCCTTTGCCCCCTTTGAATAGCTGGAAAGCTGAGAATCAAAATAGTTTATTCATATTAAGTCACTCAAAGTTACAGAGCCCTATTAAGTTAATATTTATATGTGTCTAATTAAAATTTCTTTCTCTTTGGGGACTTGAAGAAGAAAGGATGAACAGAAACATCTTGTTTTCTTTGCTTTGGATTCAGTTTCCATTCAGGACCTTATTCTCATTGTATTCGTTTTGTGACAGTGTCTAAAGGAGAGAGCCCACTGTGAGTGCTGCACCTTCAGTATTGCCAGAGTCTGGGGCATGCATGCTGAGTCTGAGCTCCTGAGGCCTGGTGTTTGGATAGTGGTGCACACCTGCAAGGCAGTGGAGTTGTCAGCTGGCCTGGATTCTTGGTAGACTCATGGCAGGAGTTTGGTTCACCTTCATGAAGGCTGTGAGAAATCAGTGTCAGGATTTTCTTCCATGTTAATTAGTTCACTTTCTGTATAAAATTAGGTGGAGTTCTGGGGAATCAGTGCACCGTTCGTAGTGAATGTTGTTGTGTTTAAAGGTATACCGACTTGACAAAGTGATGATTTCATTATTTGTTTCTAAGAAAACTATAATGACCTCAAAATTCCATAAAGTGTTTAGGTACTGGCTTGTATTTCATGATCTAGGCAGATTTCAGTCCACAGAATATCAGCAACTGGTAAGGATTTTCTCCCTGAGATCCTCCTGTGCACTTATGTGTCTTTTCTTTAGCCTAGTTTAATTAAAAAAAATTTTTTTTTTTTTTTTTTTTTTTTTTTATTTTAATTTTATTTTCTGTTAGTGTGTATGAATGAATAACTGTCTGCAAAGAAGTTGGCGTGCAACCCCGTGTCGTGTGGCAATCGTACTGCCAGCGGAGGTTCAGAAGAGGGGTGTGCGGATTCCCCTGGAACTCGGAGTTCTCCTGGAAATTGGATGAGTTTCAGACGGTTCTTCGCGGCCATGTGGGTGCTGGGCGATCGAACCTACGGCGATCCCTCTGTAAGGAGCGAAGTCGAGTGCTCATTAAAACGCTAAGGTACACCCGATCTCTCCAGCCCTCGCAAAGCACTGTTTTATATGTTTAACCTTTCAAACTGAGTCCTTAGCTACATGCAAGGTGGGAGCTCACTAAATTAAGCAGTGAGATGACAGATTTTCTACCATATCAAGTAAATTAACAAATCTTGCCTTATATTGGTCGAGCTTGGAGGTCTTGTGATTGAGGGTTGTGGTGGACGAGCATGGATCTCAAATCATAGGAATCAAAACGGAACGATTCACACTGAAAGCATGAGCAGGAGGATCGAAGTCGTTTGCAAGACCTAGGGCTATACATCAGTTGAAGCATCCTATCTCAAGAAAAGTTCATGGTTGAGCGTCATGGTAATTGAAGTTCTGCACACCCAGTCGATTATGGATTGGTCCGATTCAGGCGGAATGAAAGTCTCAGAGCTCTCGCGTTGTTGAGGAGTGCTGTGCTATTGAGTCAAGGCCGTAGTGTAAATTATTGATCCCTCCAAGTCCTAGTCCATGGCTGTGTGTGATAACCCCCAGCTGCAGTACATGATATGTTAGCTTCCAATTACCATGGATGTTTTACAAGGTGCTGGCTTTGGGCATTATTTCCCTTTCCTGGAAAGTACCCCCTTATACGCCTGTCTTTTACTTGTAGAAACCTTGAAGGCCTGTAGTATCCAAAGTCATTTCCCTACATGAAAACCAGACAAGTCACGGCTCAGAATCAATAAGCCGCATAGCAGTTTTGCTCTGCTCTTTCCTTCCATCCCTGGAGAGTTTGCGGGTTGCTCCTCACCTGTGCTCCGCTAGGCACTTTATTCTCTCCATTTTTCACACACTTCCTTGGACTTTTCCTCCCTCGCCCTTCCCAACTTTGTCATAAATAATAGTCACGCGGGGAGTACTCCCAGGGTGTCAGGACAAGCACCAGTGAGATCAATTATATGGTGTAATAATAATAGCGTGCCATTTAAGAAAATTTCCCATATCAAGTTTAAATGTAATCCTGAAAGGACTTTATCTGTCGACACCCCATCTTAAATTGTCCAGTTACCATACTCTAAACATAGTTCTAATGTTATTCAGTTGTAAGGGAAAGCCACAACATCAACCTTATGGAATACAATAGTGACCACGACCCCATTTACGCTCAGAGACTGATGGGCAATACGAAGAATCCTGGTACAGATGCAGAAATGTTGTGTCATCTACACTGTCTTATTTATGTGTCCTGTTTGCATGTTATCTTCTGGATTTCTTTTATGGTCTTTTGGGTCATTTTTAGGCCCCAGTCAACCGGTACCCCAGCCGTGGCCCGGGGACTCACTGATCTGCTGCCTGTTTTTTCGTCTGCTGGTCTGAGCTGCTGGGCGAATTAAAGGGCATGTGGCCGACCAATGCCCGAGCTTCTTTTCATCGTGCTCTCCCCTGTCGTCGAAAAAGACCACAAAAACGAGAAAACAAAAACAAAGAAAAAGAAGATTACCGAGAATCTGAGAAGACAAAGTTCATAACCTTGGTCACTTAGCTACTCATTATTGTTCCTTAAATGAATGAACAAAATGAATATAATGAGCAGCTAAGATGAACTTTGGGATGTAATTAAACTGTATACTTATATAGTAATTATACAGCTCAAATCAAGAGGGAGGCGGGGCTGACCTATTCATCTCTGCTCACCAATGGGTGGGCAGCAGTTGGTGTGACACTTCATCCTTGGTAGTTCTGGGTGTCTGTTTTTGTCTTTTGTTATTTTCTTGGTCCTTTTTGAGACAAAGGGTCATCCCTATAGCTCTGGCTGTCCTGGAACTCACTCTGTAGACCAGGCTGGCCTCGAACTCACAGAGATCCACATGCCTCTGCCTCCCAAGTGCTAGGATTAAAGGCGTGCGCCACCACCCCCCGGCATTTATTTATTTCTGTATGTGTATCAGTGTACTATCTGCATGCAAGTTTGTGCACCCATGTCATGCAATGCCGTGGAGGTCAGAAGAGGGTGTCGTATTCCCCTGGAACTGGAGTTCTCCTGGAATTGGAGTTTCAGACGGTTCTCGGCCGCCATGTGGGTGCTGGGGATCGAACCCGGGTCCTCTGCAAGAGCGTTCGGCGCTCTTAACCGCTAGGCCATCTCTCTAGCCCCGGTAGTTGGTTCTTAAAGCTTGGTGCATAGGGGTTTCCAGAAACACTTTCAGAGAGTTCACAAGATCAAAGCTATTTTCCTGACAACACTAGACATTTGTATTTTCTCTATACCATGCGTATTGATAATGCAAATCCAAAAGTCAGCAAACTCACTGGCTCCTTAGCAAGTATCAAGGCAGTGACATCACGCCTTGCACTTTCAGTTAAAACCAAACAGGACTAGTTGCCCTGAAAAATGTCTATAATGAAGCAGAACAAACTTATTAACTACTGAGTTTTTACTATTCTGTCTAAGGAGCAGAAGTACATGTAGTTTGCTTTTATTGCATGCTGAACTGGTGGTTTCTCAAGAAAACATTTGTAAATGAGTTGAGAGCGTAATTAAAATTGACAGATAAACAATAGTTACTCAGATTGGGCCATTGCCAGAACAACAAGAAGTAATGAACATGAATGAGAATAGCAAATAATATTGGCTATTGTTTTTGTTTGCTTGTTTTTGTTTTTTTGTTTTGTTTTGTTTTTGAGACAGGGTCTTATACTATATTCCAGGCTGACACATAACTCATGACAGTCTTTCTGTGTCAGCCTCCCACGTACAGGGGTTTGGAACCTGGCAAAATGTGAATTTCGGGGGGAGGGTTATGAAAGCCCTTTTATAAAGCCATTTTTAAACAAAACAAACCAAAATGGCTTATAAAAAAAGATACAGAAAAAGAATAAGATATTTCTTACATTTCTTCCCCCAAAGGAAAAAAAAAATAAAGGGGAAAACTCACAGTCTGTATGTATCTGAAAAAGTTGTGAAATTTTAAGAGCAAAAATAGATGATTCTGGTATTTGCCACTTTGAACTTGACAATTTCCTAATACTTAGAATGTTTTCTGATGAGATAGGTAGCAATATTAATTTTTTTTTTTTTGGTCTTTTCGACGACAAGTCTCCCTGTAGCCCCAGCTGTCCTGGAAACTTTTTTTTTTTTTTTTTGACCCGGCTGGCCCTTGAACTCACAAAGATCCTGCAGCCTGCCTCACTGCCTCCAAGTGCTAGGATTAAAGCGTACGCCACCACGCCGCAGCAATATTATATTAACGAAAATAAAGTATCAGCATCTTAGAAAGATATATACAAATTTAGTCTTCATTTTCCACACGCTTGGGCTACAGTGTTACAAAATCATGTACCACAAAGAAAGATTTTATTCAAGGATTCTATGATAAGAGCAGTATAATAGTATAAGCATTAAATTTTTTATCATTTTTATTATATATACATATAAAAAAAAAAAAAAATGTTTATTTACTTTTTTTTTTTATGGCCAATTTTGAGAACAGGGTTTCCCTTTTAGTACCCGCTCTAGCTGGAGCTCTCCCTTGTAGAACTTCAGGCTTGGCCTGTGAACTCAGAAAGAAGATGAGCATCGCCTCTGCCATCTGCCTCTCCGAGTGCTGGGATTAAAGGCATATGTCACCATGCTCCATATTGTTAGATAGATAGATAGAGATTTTTATTTACTTATCTGTGTGTATGTATGTATGTGTGTGTTTATCTGCACTCAGGTGAACATGCACATGTGTCGAGGTCAGAGGACAACTTGCATGAGTTGGTCCTGTCCATGTGTGGATCCTAGGAATTGAAGCTCAGGTCATCAGGCGTAGCTCAGAGCACCTTCATCCACTAAACCTTCTTACCAACTCAGGTGGCAGATTTTAATATGACATAATAGAAAACATTCATTGCCAGGGTTTCAGATTACAAATTGCATCTACCCTTTAGGTACTGTTTAACAAGTATCCACAAATTGTTCAAAATGGCTATAAAAATGGTTTTTTCCAACTGTATTTTTCTGAAATAAAATTTTCTTTGTATATTTCAATGAAGCAATCTCACATAACAGCTTAAAAGCAATAGACACAGCCGGGCGTGGTGGCCGGCAAGACCGTTCTATCCTAGGAACTTGGGAAGGGAAGAAGGCAGGCGGATCTTTGTGGTTCAAGGCCAACCTGGCGTCTCATAGAGTGTAATTTCCTAAGTCCAGCTGGGACTAAAGGGAGACCTCTGTCTCGAAAAGACCAAATAGAAAAAAAATCAGAAAAAAAAAAGAAAAGCAAATAAGACCACAAGAAATGCCCTGTTGCCTAGCATTTTCTTAGAGAAAAAAATAATTTCTTTTTTATTGTAATGAGGTTTTAGGTGCCACTGTGTGCAATCCCATGGAGGCCACAAGAGAAGGCAATTGCGGACTTCCCCTGCACAACTTGGAGTATGGCATTGAGTTAGTGGGTAACTTTCATGTGGGCTACTAATACGGTAATGAACCTGATTTCTTCTTAAAAGGCAGCAGTGCACTTTTAATCACTGCGGTCATCTCTCTTAGACACTGCACTCATGGCTTCTAAGCCAAATGAATTGTTGTCTTATGTCTTTAATAGCGGCATACCCCTACAGTTCCCTAGGATGGTATCCAACACCTTTAAATCCCACAGACTGCGCGAAGGCAGACGCAGGTGAGATCTCTGTGACGAGTTCGAGGCCAGCCTGGTTACAGAGTGAGTTTTCGATTACTAGATGGAGCAAGTCGACAAGGGAGCCCTGTCTAAAACAATGGAAGCAGAGAAAACTAGTGGCCAACCACCATATCTTTTTTTGTCAATATAAAACTTAGGCACAAGATATATTGTGTGTTGCCTACTGGAGAACAACAACATGTGTTGGCGAATTTATAATGTTATTTTGCAAGTGAATTAAATATTTTTATATTTTTTTCGTCAGTAATTACTTTTTTTTTTTTTTTTTTTTTTTGAGATATGGTATTCCTGTAACCCACCAGTGCACTCGGAAAATCACTACTAGACCAGGCTGGCCTTGATCTCTTTTTTTTTTTTTTTTTTTTTTTTTTTTTGCCTCTGCCTTCTGAGTGCGAGAACTAAAGGCATGTACTACAATGCACCCAGCTTAGTTCAGATAGTTGTAGAATCACATATAAAATGTCAAGAGACCCTATGAAGAGCAAACCAATTTGAGACTCTACTCTTTTCGACTGTCCTGAGGCGCCCTCTGTAGCTATCTCCTACGAGTTATTCCGGCCAGATTACCAGCGGTTCCATGTTTCTCATGTATTGGTCAGTAGGATAAATCTGAAAAACCAGGTCCCCTGTCCTGGTCTCTACAGCTTCCTATGGAGTGCTATGCTTCAGGTGCGAGTGGCCGAACCGTCGATATTGTTCGCCCACGAAACCTGGTCCCCCATGTGACTCGAAGCTATACTCTAATTCTTACATACTCAGATTTTTGTTACAGACCAGCCACAGATTGCGTCAGAGTGTACAATGTAATTCCTTTTATCTCTAAGTTGCTGTGTATAATTGGAAAACTTACCTCTAAGACATCTCCACAAATAAAATGAAACATGCAGGATTCCCCGCTCTTGTTTATAGAGTCCACCCGATGTGCCTACTTTATCAGCGCCACGACCGACTATCTCCGACTTTATTTCACTCAACAGAAAACGACGGAAAGAAGCAGATACTACCACACATGCTCCTGGCGGCTTCGCTGGAATTCACATTTCCTGGAAAAATGAGGTAATGACCTGCGCCAAAGCATGTTCCTTGTTCCAGCTGAGCAGCGGCATCTTTGGGAAAGTGTCATCATTCTCCCTGCCTTCCTCCCTTGTTAAACAGTAACATTTTAATATTCCTTCTGAGAGTGCTGGGACCACAAACGTCCACACCTAGCCCCTCAGCTCCCTACGGCACAACGATGGTATTAAAAAGTCGAGAACCTTGCCCTTCTTGTATGGTTGCTCTCTTTTGAACCTTTTTACAACTCCTCTTTAGGAACTCTAATTTTATGAATGTACTTGTATCCTCCAAAATTTTTTTTCCTTCTTCCTCTTCCTCCTCCAACTCTTCCCATGTCCCCCTCCCTCTTCCAGCTCCTTCTCTCCTCCTTGGATTCATATGTCTCCTTTCCCTCTGTGTTCCCCTCCTCCTCCCTCCTCTCAATCCACACTACTCTCTCTTCATCTCCTCTCATCATCTCTCTCTCCTTCTGTTTCTTTTCCTCTCTTTCTTTTTTGTATTTTTGAAACAGGGTCTCCTTGTTGGCCCAGCTGTCCTGGAACTCACTATGTATACTAGGCTAACCCTGAACTCAGAGATCTGCCTGCCTCTGCCTCCCAAGTGCTGGGATTAAAGGCATGTGCCACCAGACCCAGCTATCCTTATTTTATGTGTATGAGTGTTTTGCTTGTGTACCATGTGCAAGCAGTACCTGTAGAGGCTAGAAGGGGGTGTTAGATTCCTTAGAACTGGCATCATGGATAGTTGTTAGCCACCATGTGGGTTCTGGAAACTGAACCCTCATCCTCTGCAAGAGCAGCAAGTGCTTAAGAGCACTGAGCTGCTGAGCCATTTCTCTAGCCCCAGATCCTACCTAAATTTAAGTTTAATATCACACTAAGAATTCTTCTAAATGTGACTTTATATATATTTTTTTTTCATTTTTCTTTGCGTGTTAAAATATTTCTGATTGTTCACTGTAGTATGTGTTTACTTATAGGATTCCTTAAGGAAGCCAGAACGCCGACTGCTGTGTGAGAGTAGTAACCGAGCTCTCTCACTGCAGCATGCTGGTAGGTTTTCTGTGAATTGGTTCATTCTCTTCAATGATGCCCTGGTCCATGCCCAGGTAGGTTGGATTCCAAACATGAAAAATAAGCCCTGGAAAGTAGACTACTGTACTTACGACAGTTAGGAGATATGTTCTAAGAAATATGGTGTTAAGCAATTTCACTGTTGTGTGAATGTCACTGTACTTGCAGAAGTCTGTATGGTACAGCCTAGTGCTGCCAGGCCGTGACCTGTATTATACTGAAGGCGGTAGGCAGTTGTAACACAGTGGTGTATCTAAATAGATATAAACACATATGTTTACACCAGTTTCCCCACAAGCATGGGAGTACTGTTCCTGCTGTGATAGCTATGGTGTCACCAGGTCATAGGAATTTTCAGCTCTATTATACTTTCTTGGGACTATCAGTGTCTGTCATTGACTGGTATGTCATTATGTAGTACATGGCTGTGTACTGTCAGTTTATGTTAAAAATTGTGATTTCTCTGTAATTATTGAATAAAAGAGAATGTTGAATTACTGTTTGCCTCTCTGGTGTGGCTAGAGTTCAGAGAGGTTTTTGGGTTTGCTTTCTATTTTGTTTTCTGTTTTGTTCTGTTTTTGTTTTGGCTAGGGGTTGAACCCAGGGCCTCATGTATGTGGAGCTCCTGCTCTACCATTAAGCTACACCCTCAGCTGAGAGATTTTTTTCCTAGCATGAGAATGAGTGTCAGCCATGTGAAGGGTCCCTGTGGCAGAGATGGGAAGTCCCACCAAGGCAGCTGTGATGTGGGGACTATGTAGCAGTGATGGTGCCACCACCTGTACTTGACCATCTCATGGGGCTTGTACCACAGGTATCACATGGGCTATTAGTAGGAAAAAGACCTAGCAGAGACATCAGGTTGACATGGCACGTGCCTCTGTATTTTCTGTTCTAGTTCTCCACACACCATGTGTTCCCGTTGGCCACACTCTGGGCAGAGCCACTTTCTGAAGAAGTTGGTAGTGTGTAAGTGCACCTCCTCTTCCTCCTCCTCTGCTGTTTCCTTAAATGGGTGAGGGGAAGCTTAGGAGGGCTTCTCTTAAGCTTAGAAGCTGCCTCTCTGTTTTACGTAGTGAGACTCCCTTCCCAGCACACTGGGATAGTAAAGTGGCCTTGGTAATGCAGTGTCCAGTTGTGAAGATGGTGTGAGTGGCTGAAGGACATCATTGCTCACTTTGTCATGTTAACACACAGCAGAGCTACTTTATATCCCCTCCCTCATGTGAGCATTTATGTTAACTGACTTCTTCCCTTGAAATAAGTAGGCAGCGTTCCATTTGTGAGGACTGGTGGTATACTGGCAGGTTGCTGTACCTACTGTTAAGGATGTTTATCCTTCTTAACAATTTAGGAATGGCTTAAAGATAACTACACCTGAAGAGCAGTTCACGCTCATTTCCTCAACACCCCAGGAAAAGGTTAGTCCAACATGATGTTTTCTTTCAGTCTTTGGCCTGGCCTTTTCTGGTTTTTCTGGTAATAAAGAAGAAATAAGCATTGTTCTTGCATTACTAATAGCCCACAGTTAAAGCAGATAAGTGTTAATTGTAGAATTTAAAAAAAAATACTTCTTTTGGGGCTGGAGAGATGGCTCAGCCATTACGAGCATCAACTGCTCTTGCAAAAGACCTGGGTTCGATTCCCAGCACCCAGATGGTGGCTAAGAACCGTCTTTAACTCCAGTTCCAGGGGAATTTGACGCCCTCTTCTGACCTCTGCGGCATTGCACAACACAGGTGCACCAACCTAACATGCAGACAGTACACACATATACATAAAAAATAATAAGGGGCAGCCGGGCATGGTGGCGCACGCCTTTAATCCTAGCACTTCGGAGGCAGAGACAGGTGGACCTTTGTGAGTTCAAGGCCAGCCTGGTCTACAGAGTGAGTTCCAGGACAGGGAGACCCTGTCTCGAAAAGACCAAAAAAAAAAAAAAATAATAATAATAATAATAATAAGGGGCTGGAGAGATGGCCTAGTGGTTAAGAGCGCCAAGTGCTCTTGCAGAGGACCCGGGTTCGATCCCCAGCACACACATGGCGGCTGAGAACTGTCTTGAACTCCAGTTCCAGGGGAATCTGACACCCTCTTCTGACCTCCGTGGCATTGCACGACACGGGTGCGCAGACCTACATGTAGACAGTACATTCATACACATACAAAAATAAATAAAATTTAAAAATATGATAAATAAAAATTTTTTTAAAATACTTATTTTATATGTATGAGTATATTGCCTGCATGCATGTACATGCACTTGTGTTGTACAGTGCCTGCAGCAGCCAGAAGAGGTGTCAGATACTCTAGAACTGGAGTTACAGACAATTGTTAGCTGCCATGTGGGTGCTGAGAACCAAACCCAGGTCCTTTCCAAGAGCAGCCAGTGCTCTTAACCACTGAGCCATCTTTCCAGCGCGCCCCCCCCAAAAAAAAACAGTAGATGTTTGTCTTTTTTATTTATTTATTATTATTATTTTTTTAAACAGAATCTTGCCAGGTAACCTTGGCTGGCCTTGAACTCACTGTGTAAACTAGGCTGGGCTTAAACTCACAGAGATCCACCTGCCTCTGCCTCCCAAGTTTGAGATTAAAGGTGTGTGCCACTATGCTGACTGAGCATATAGCAATAAATTCTAGAAGCTGATTGTAATTACCCAATAAGAAAAGTAGTCAGAACTACAAAGAGTATTCACAATAAGAAAAGCTAGCAAAGTTGGGTATGGTGGCACATGTCTTTAATCGCAGCACTTGGGAGGCAGAGGCAGGTAGATCTCTGTGAGTTCAAGGCCAGCCTGGTCTACAGGGCAGCTGGGACTAAAGGGAGACCCTATCTCAAAAAGACCAAAAAAAAAAAAAAAAGAAGAAGAAAAAGAAAAGATAGCAGGATTTAAGGCTGTGAGGTGAGTGATGAGCTCTTGCTTTAAGCTTACCTACATTTACTTTTTGCTCCTAGACCAAGTGGCTCCGAGCTATAAGCCAAGCTGTGGACCAGGCTTTGAGAGGGACGTCTGATTTTCCACCTTATGGAGGTGGTGGCAGTGCTCAGAGGCAGGAACCACCCATCTCACGTAGTGCCAAATACACTTTCTACAAGGATCCTCACCTAAAGGGTGCCACTTACGATGGGCGCTGGCTTTCAGGGAAGCCTCATGGCAGGTAAAAAGTGCTTCAGGTTTATTCCTGGGATGAGGGTAATAGTCACAATGGAAGAACCATTGATTATTGGAAACCTTAGCTGATAGGCATTATTCTTTGCTTACTCTTTCCAGGGGAGTTTTGAAGTGGCCTGATGGAAAGGTGTATTCAGGCATGTTCAGGAATGGCTTGGAAGATGGGTAAGGAAGTTGTCTAAGATAGAGGGTGAATTTAAATCTGGTCACAAGTTATTTTAGGTTGGGAGTTGCTTTTCAGACAAGCAGTTGATTCTGTTGTGTGATTTAGGCATGCAGTCACTGCCTCCGGACTCGGGTGGGTGTGTGGGCATAAAGAGAGCTGGGATAGTGTTGCTGGTAAGAACGGAAATGAGAGTGTCCCTTTTACAGAGGACACAGGAAAATGTTATTTTCTGTAGTTTTACAGGAATAGCTTTCTCCCCACTTGCTGGTGCTGAGGATAGAACCTGTGGCCTTTCAAATGCTAGGCAAGTATTCTGCCGCTGAGCTACAGCTCCAGACCAGTTTTTAAGTAGTTTCATATTTGTTTCCCTATTAAAAAGGAATCTATTAAGTGCTGTTATCCTAATGACACTCTAATGACTCACTTTTATACAAGCTTATTGTATTAGATACTCTTCTGTTGCTGTGATAAAATACCATGACCAGGCTAGGCATGGTGGCGCATGCCTTTAATCCCAGCACTCAGGAGGCAGAGGCAGGCGGATCTCTGTAAAAGCCAGCCTGGACTACAGAGGGTGCTCCAGGCCAGCTGGGACTAAAGGGAGACCCTGTCTCAAAAATACCAAAAAAAAATACCATGACTAAAAACAACTTATACAAAGAAGACTTTATGGGGCTAGAGAGATAGCCTAGCAGTTAAGAGCACCGACCGCTCTTACAGAGGACCCGGGTTTGATCCCCAGCACCCACATGGTGGCTAAGAACTGTCTGTAACTCCAATTCCAGGAGAACTCCAGTTCCAGGGGAACCCGAGACCCTCTTCTGACCTCCATGGCATTGCACGACACAGGTGCACAAACCTACATGCAGACAGTACACTCATACACATACAAAAATAAATTAAAAAAAAAAAAAAAAGAAAGAAGACTTTACTTTGGCTTTAAGCCTCAGAGGGTTAGAGTCCATACTGGCATAGGAATCTGGCTAATCTCGCTTGGTCAGCACACCTGGAAACAGTGTGCGTGGAAACCAGAGGACCAGTGTGTGTGGAAATCAGAGGACCTTGTGGGAGTTGATTCCCTCTTACCGTGTGAATACTAGGGCTCAGAACTCAGTCATCAGGCTTGATGGCAAGTGGTTAGGACCTTTACACTATGCCAGATCACTGGTCCAGTTTGCCATATTTTTTAACATTGTAAATATATTTACATAATAGATTTATGGCAGTGAAATATTGTATGCCATGCTAAAGAAGAAATTTGTCTTACTATAAGAAGATATATAACGAGGCTGGAGAGATGGCCTAGTGGTTAAGAGCGCCAACCGCTCTTACAGAGGACCCGGGTTCGATCCCCAGCACCCACAGTGGCGGCCGAGACCGTCTGAACTCCAATTCCAGGAGAACCCAGTTCCCAGGGAATCCGACACCTCTTCTGACCTCCGCAGCATTGCAAACGATACGGGTGCAAACAAACTTGCCAGTGAGACAGGAACATTATACACAGTACTGAAATTAAAAAAAACAAAAAAAAAAAGTATTAACGAGAGATTGAATGTGCCTATGTGATAATGAAGCTTTGTGATGTCTTTAAATAGACGTTTAGAAAGGAGATGGTAGCTACATTAAATAATCTGCTTTACCCTACTTACCAGAAAGACTTGGGGACTTGTTTGCCAAAGCAATGTCATGAATTAGGGACAGAGGTATGCTGAGGACACATCTACTTTTCATTGCCTCTCACAGAGAAGGCCGATGTCCCGCTCCTCTTAGGCTTTGCAGGTCGCTGAGGTAGTAGACACAGCTGCAGCCAAGGCTGCACTTACCTTTTCCTATGGGTAAATCTTTTCTCTGTCCTCATTTAGTGCTTGCTTGTATATACACACAGAAGCTGAATGTGCCATCCACGCACCTTCCGATGTTTTTTATTTTCTGTGGCAGGTATGGTGAATACAGAATCCCAAACAAGGCCCTGAACAAAGAAGACCATTATATAGGCCACTGGAAAGAAGGAAAAATGTGTGGCCAAGGAGTCTATAGGTAATAATACACATTGGAAAGGTCTTGGGGTTGATGTTCCTTTTTCAAAGAACTGTAAACCTAAAATTTCTGTGGCCAGATTATCTAGGAAGTAAATTTTGTTTCCCTTTTTTAGTCACCAGAACTGTACCAGATCTTTGTTTAAAGAGCATACTCAATCTACCATATGATCAAAATATTAAAATTGTACCTATTGTATAAACCATGACTTTCTACACATCTTGCTATAACTGCAATTTTATTACTTGATGCCGATATGGACAAAACTTTGCATTCTTTGCTCTCATTGATGACTCATTATTTAATTTCCCATAAGGGACTAAACACATTTTTACCCATGTTAATACAAAATACTACTCATGCTGTTTCTAATTTCTGAGCTCAGTTGTTCCAAACTGAGGGTTTTGGGTTTTTTTTTTGTCTTTTTGAAACAGGGTCTCCCTGTAGCTCTGGCTGTCCTGGAACTCACTCTGTAGACCAGGCTGGCCTCGAACTCACAGAGATCCACGTGCCTCTGCCTCCCAAGTGCTAGGATAAAAGGCGTGTGCCACCACACCTGGCATTTATTTATTTCTGTGTGTGTATGAATGTACTGTATGCATGCAAGTCTGTGCACCCGTGTCGTGCAATGCCTCGGAGGTCAGAAGAGGGTGTCAGATTCCCCTGGAACTGGAGTTCTCCTGGAATTGGAGTTTCAGACGGTTCTCGGCCGCCATGTGGGTGCTGGGGATCGAACCCGGGTCCTCTGCAATTAACTGCTAGGCCATCTCTCCAGCCCCCAAACTGAGGGTTTTTATTGATTAAAAAAATCAATACTTGGGCTGAGGAGATCAGAGGCCCTCTTGTAGAGGATCCAGGTTTGATTCCCAGCACCTACATGGCAGCTCACAACTATTTGTAACTCCTGTTTTAGGGGGTCTAACACCCTTTTCTGACCTCTGCAGGCTTTGCACAACAGAGGTGTACCTACCTACATGCAGCCGATATGCTCATATACATTTAAAAAAAAAAA
>VZQC01007398.1:3569783-3614789 GCA_009823505.1 Rhizomys pruinosus | reverse complement strand
AGATGGAAAGCATGTTTGGCAGAATGCACGAAGTTTGACAGGCGTGGGGACCCCCATGGGTGGGAAACACGGGTCTAGATTTCTGTTTAAAAAGAAATAAATAAAATACAAAAAAAAAAAAAAAAAAAACAATACTCATGGGGCTAGAGAGATGGCTCAGCAGTTCAGAAAAGCACTTGCTGCTTTTGCGGAGGAGGGGGTTTCCATTCCAGGCACCAACCCACTTATCAGCTGTCTCTTAACATCAGTACCAAGGAATCTGATGCCCTCTTCTGGCCTCTGTAGGCACTGCATGCATATGATGCTCTTACATGCAGGCCAAGCATTTATATTCATAATATAAAATTTAAAATAATTATAGCTACCCACAAGAGTGTAGCTTTATGTGAAATGTGAATGTGATCTTGTCTGTGTTTTCCAACCACAGCTACGCCTCTGGTGAAGTGTTTGAAGGCTGCTTTCAAGATAACATGCGTCATGGCCATGGTCTCCTCCGGAGTGGAAAACTGACTTCTTCTTCTCCGAGCATGTTCATTGGCCAGTGGGTAATGGATAAGAAAGCAGGATATGGCGTCTTTGATGATATTACTAGGTATGGTGTTCTGGTTCTAATCTCAGGGTGAACTGGGAGAGGATAGGATTTCTGGACTCCCCAGTATACACCCCAGTCATGGTATTTCTTCATTTCTAATTCTATGTATAGGTGAGTTGAGGGCAGGTTTGCAGGTGCCTAAAGAGGCCAGAAGAGACTGTCAGATCCCCTGGAGCTGGAGTTGATGTGAGCCACTCGATGTGGATGCTGGGAACTGAGCCCCAGTCTTCTATTTTTTTTTGTTTAATTTTTAATTTATTTATTTAGTTAGTTATGTGTATGAGTGTACTCTCTGCATGTAGGTTTGTGCACCCGTGTCGTGCAATGCCGCGGAGGTCAGAAGAGGGTGTTGGATTCCCCTGGAACTGGAGTTCTCCTGGAATTGGAGTTACAGACGGTTCTCAGCTGCCATGTGGGTGCTGGGGATCGAACCCGGGTCCTCTGCAAGAGCGGTCGGCTCTCTTAACTGCTAGGCCATCTCTCCAGCCCTATTTTTTTTTTTTTTAACCAGGGTTTATTTTTCTACCAAATCCCTAATCCATGTTCCAGCCAGTGGATGGAAGGTATATCAAGCCCCACAATTGATTCTTGGTAGAAACAACTATAGCAATTTTTTACAGGAAAGAAAAAAAAAGTCAAACCCCAAACCTTTGATAAAAACCTCTCAGGTGTTGAGGAACAGATGAAAACCCACACACCTGCTGACTGCCTCCTCTGGGGCGTTCCAACGCCCTCCCTGATAGCACGTCTGCCCACAGAAGCACCAGTTCATCTGCGGCTACACTAATGTCCACTAATGTCCTGCCTTCATGTCACTCTGGCTTGAAAACGTAGAACTCTGGCATCATATTGTGCCTGAAGAACACCTGAAAAGAACTGAATTAAATTCTTCACACCATAATTGAATGCTATTTGCTAGGCACAGACTAGGTACCTGGGCACTGCTTTTGCTGATTCTGAGAAACACACAAAGCACCGTGGAGAAGGATGTTTCCTAAGTGCAGAAGGATGTTTGCTCAGTTAAGAGAACCACTTTCTCCTCCACTTCATCACGTGGGGTTGGTGTGGAACTTGGGCCCTGGGAACAGATGTTAGGCTACAGGTGCAGCCATGGAAGAACCGGGGACAGGCTCTAAACAGCCGTGGAATTTGCCCCACAGTCCACATAGTATTGTGTCTCCAAGGAGCTCTGGGATATGTGGCCAATGTACGAAATCTTCATAGAAGTCCGCATGAAAATCACTGTGTCGTCCACTCGGATGGCAGGAATTGTGCAGAAAAAGTACACGTAGGAAGACGGTCCTCCCACCTCAGCCTTCACTGTAAAATTTACCAGCTGCTCCCTCCGAGGTGGGATGAGAGACACATTGGTGGCTGTGTATGTGCCAACCACAGCTTTCACGTACTGAACTTGGCTGAAAAGGTTAGTTACTGCCACAGAGTAGAAGTTGGAGTTCTTGATTTTCAGGGTGGCCGTGAAGGCAAGGATCACAAGGGAGTCCTGTTTATTAAATGTGACTTTCACCACCTTGATGCCATTATCGCCCATGAGGACTGAATGTGGAAACAGAAAGAAAAACACCAACCCAGATGCCAGGAGACAGAGCGGGACTGACAGGAGGACATACTACTTAGTTCTCTGAGGCCGCAATATGTGATCGCTGTGGGGGATCAAAACCACTAATTCGTTGATTTGCTTTGTTGGGATGGAGCCTGAACCTTGGCAGGTGTGACAGGTGATGCTGTTTCTCCCTGTGAACTCCACATAGGGGAAATGAGCCATGGCTTCTTCCTGTTCTCTATCAGCCAGCAAGTTCTCTGGGTCATCTTTCCCTCGCTGACAAGAAGTTGGGACAGAGGAATGCCGAGACCCCATGTGTCATGTCCTGGAGCTCTTGAACTCCCAAGCAGTTTCTCCCACTACCACGTCTCCCTCCACCTGCTGGGTCCACCCCTAAGCCCCCAGTCTTCTATAAGAGCAATACATACTCCTAACCTCTGACCCAACCTGTTCCATGCCCCAAACCCTGATGCTTTTTTTTTTTTTTTTTGAGACAGGGTCTCCCTTTAGTCCCAGCTGGCCTGGAGCTCGCTATGTAGACCAGGCTGGCCTTGAACTCACAGAGATCCACCTGCCTCTGCCTCCCAAGTGCTGGGATTAAAGGCACACACCACCATGCCTGGCCTAAGATGGTTCTTAGCCGCCATGTGGGTGCTGGGAATTGAACCCAGGTCCTTTGCAAGAGCAGTCAGTGCTCTTAACCGCTGAGCCATCTCTCTGGCCCCCAAATCCTGATTCTTTTATGAATACTTGAACATCTTACACTTGATCTTAGGCAGAAGGCCAAAAGACAATAGAGTTAATCATCTTAATTTGTCAGCATTAAGAAAACTTTCAGCCTGGGCATGGTGGCTCGTGGTAGTGTATGCCTGTAACCTCAGCTGAGGGAAATCTAATGTAGAAAGATTAAAAGTTTGAGGCCAGCCTGAGCTATATAGTGAGACCCACCCTACCCCCAATAAAAGAGAAAAAGATAACTCAGCAAAAATTATGGGGCATCTTTTATTTGTTTGTTTGTTTGTTTTAAGACATGGCCTCCCTGCAGCCCCAGCTGTCCTGGAACTCTCTCTATGTGGACCAGGCTAGCCTTGAACTCAAAGAGATCTGCCTGCCTCTGCCTCCCGAGTGCTGGGATTAAAGGCATGCACCACCACACCCAGCTGAGGCATCTTTTTTAAAATTAGTTTCTTATGAGCCAAACAAATTACTTCTTTACAAAGTTAGGATGATTCAAAATTCACATAGGTGCTATTTTCCTTAAACTTTTGTACATACTAAGGTTTTGCTGTTTCAAGCTACCAAATATTAATTTACTTATTTGTTTGAGACAAATTCTCTAGCCCAAGCTGGTCTCAAATTCTTTGTATAGCCAAGGATGGTCTTGAATTTCAGATCATCCTCAGTCTACACGTCCTCAGTTTGGGGATGATAGGTGTGTGCCACCATGCCTGCTTTATGTGGTTCTGGGGATCAAACCCCAGGCCTGTGAATGTTGGCAAGCATGCAATCAACTGACTACATTCTTAGCCCACCAAATCTTTATTATTCAGAAAAAAACCTTTAATGAAAATCATTGGAAAATTAAAAAAGGTAAGGGAAATCAGCACTAGAGACCATTATAGATAGTGTGGTTTAGATGCCCTTGGATTGATAGCTAGATTGGTGTCTAGACACCCTTCTGTTTAGGTGAAGGAAATGTTTTCATGGCCACAGTGCAGGACTTAAGCCTATCTATTTAAATTCGGTCAGCTGAACCTTAGGAATATAGTTCTTTTGCTCCATATTTGATTTGGGTAATTTACTTTGGACTTAATATACTACCCTTCTTTACTGTTAATCACCAGAGCTTCCAGTGTTGGACTTTTGTTTGTTTCATTTGTTTCTTTAGTTTTGTTTTGCTTTTTTGAGACATAATCCCATGTAGCTTAGGCTGGCCTCAAACTCGTTGTGTAGCTGCCATGAGCCCCGAATCCTTTTCTCTCTGCTTCTCGAGTGCTGAGATTTTGGGTGTATGCAGCCAGGTACAGCCATAAAGTGGAATTTTTTTAACTACCTTTATGGGCTGATAAGATGACTCAGTGGGTAGAAGCACTTGCCACCAGGCCTGAGTTTCATCCCTGAGCCCCTGTGGTTGGTGGAAGAAGAGAACAAACTCCTACAAGTTGTCCTCTGACCTCCATACATGTGCTGTGGAGTTCACCCTGTCCCCAAGATAAGTAAATACAATGTAAAAAAAATTTAAGCCAAGTGTGGTGGCCCATGCCTTTAATCCTAGCACTTGGGAGGCAGAGGCAGGTGGATCTTTGTGAGTTCGAGGCCAGCCTGGTCTACAGAGTGAGTTCCAGGACAGATGGGGCTAACAGGGAGACCCTGTCTCGAAAAGACTAAAAAAAAAAAAAAATTAAATTGGGGCTGGAGAGATGGCTCAGCGGTTAAGAACAGACTGCTCTTGCAGAGGACCCAGGTTAGAAGAACCCTCTTTAACTCCAGTTCCAGGGGAATCCGACACCCTCTTCTGACCTCCACCGCATTGCACAACACTGGTGCACCAACCTACATGCAGACAGTACACTCATACACATAAAAAAATAATAAAAAAATTTTAATTACCTTTATTACTTAATTACCTGATTTAACAGGGGGTTCTATTTCTCCATCTCCCTCCTTGTTTCTTCCTTCCCTCTTCCCTGCCCCAACTTATTTTTTACCCAGGGTTTTAGGCATATTCCAAAACACTACTACGCTTTATCCCTGGCCTTAATTTTTTTATTTTAATTTATTATTATTATTATTATTATTATTATTATTTGTCTTTTTGAGACAGGTACTTCCTTTAGTCCCACCTGTCCTGGAGCTCCCTATGTAGACCAGGCTGGCCTTGAACTCAGAGATCCACCTACCTCTGCCTCCCAAGCACTGGGACTACAGGCATGCACCACCATGCCCAGCTTCTTTCTTTCTTTTTTAATAACCAAACTTTGGGGTAAAGAAAAATTATTCAAAGGGTTTTATTTTATATTTTAAATTCTCGACATTTTTTAAATTACATATTTTAAAGTTATCAAGGAGGAATATGGAGTAAATGTGCAGATCTGCTGGGTAGACCACAGTACCAAATCCCTGTGAGAATATTGCTCTCACGAAGATGTCTTTGGCCATCACGTTATCCTTTGTTTGAGGCGTTAACCCTTCCAGTAGACAGCTGGCACCAGTATACTTTGGATCTCCCCTATATAATGGGTTTCTTCCACTTACTATCTGTGGCTTTTCTTTTCTTCTTATTTCTGTGCAGGGGAGAAAAGTATATGGGAATGTGGCAAGATGATGTGTGCCAAGGGAATGGGGTGGTAGTTACCCAGTTCGGATTATACTACGAAGGCAACTTCCACCTGAACAAAATGACGGTGAGTGGAGCGCTCACAAGTGGCAAGTATCCACTTTTAAAACTCCTGTGTCCCTAACTTTGGTTTTTATTTTTTATTTTTTTTATTTTTTATTTTTATTTTTTTTTAATTTTTTTAAATTAATTTTATTTATTTATGTATGTGTATGAATGTACTGTCTGCATGCAAGTTTGTGCACCCGTGTCGTGCAATGCTGCGGAGGTCAGAAGAGGGTCTCGGATTCCCCTGGACTGGAGTTCTCCTGGAATTGGAGCTTCAGACGGTTCTCAGCCGCCATGTGGGTGCTGGGGATCGAACCCGGGTCCTCTGCAAGAGCGGTCGGCGCTCTTAACCGCTAGGCCATCTCTCCAGCCCCCCTAACTTTGGTTTTTAAATTAATGGTTTGCTTTTGTTGTTTTGGTTTTGCTTTGGTTTTCTTGAGACAGGGTCGCACTCTGTAACCCGGTCTAGCCTAGAGCTCTTAGAAAACCAACTGCTTCTGCCTCTAAGTCCTGGGGTTGCAGTCATGAGCCATCATGGCTCACCTTGTTTGACTCTCTTAGTACTATTTTCCTTCCCTTTTAAGATGCTGGAAAGCTTGGGGTACGGCTGTCTGCACTAAGGTATTCTGCAGTCTACCTGTTGTGATTTCTGTTTTGCTTCTTCATGCAGGGTAATGGGGTTTTGCTCTCTGAAGATGATACTATCTATGAAGGAGAGTTTTCCGATGACTGGACGCTTAGTGGAAAGGTTAGAAAGTAGCTTTGTTCTTCCTTTGTTTACATGCTTTGTTTATTTTTTGTTTTCAAAATAAGTGAATAGTTACATGTATATGGATGATATCCTCTTATTTTTTTGTCATCTCCTCCTCCTCTTCCTTCCTCCTCCTCCTCCTCCGTATTCCTCTCCTCTTCCTCTTCCTCCTCTCCTCTCCTTTTTTGACTTTTTGAAACAGGGTCTCCTGTAACTCAGCTGGCCCAGAACTGGCTGTGTAGACCAGGTTGGCCATGAACTCACAGAGATCTGCCTGCCCCTGCCTGCCCAGTTGTGGGATTAAAGTATGTACCTCTGGGCTGAGAGGTGGCCTAGCGGTTGGGAGCCGCTGACCGCTCTTGCAGGACCGCGGGTTCGATCCCCAGCACCCACATGCGCGTTACAACCTTATAACCCTTCGAAACTCCAATTCCAGGAGAACCCAGTTCCAGGGGAATACAAGACCCTCTTTCTGACCTCCGCGGCATTGCACGCACACGGTTGGCACAGACTTGCATGCAGAAGTACATTCATACACTACAGAAATAAATAAAATTAATAAAATTTAAAAAGTATGTACCACCATGTCCACCATTTTAATGATTCTTTTAATTTTTTAAATTTATTTTTATTTTATGTGTTTGAATGTTTTGCCTGCGTGTCTGTAAGTGCATCCATGTCATCCAATACCACAGAGGCCAGAAGAGGGCTTTAGTTACTGATAGTTGTTAGCTGCTATGTGGTTACTGGGAACTACAGCTAGATCTCTACAAGAGCAGTCAGTGCTCTTAACTGCTGAGCCATCTCTCCAGCCCCCTGTCTTCTTTAACGTTTATTAGAACAATTTTTTTTTTTTTTGAGACGGGTTCCTTTAGTCCCAGCTGGCCTGGAGCTCATAGATGTAACCAGGTGGGCTTGAACCCACAGAGATCCGCCTGCTCTGCCTCCAAGTTGTAGGATTTAAATGGCTTGGTGCCCCAAGCCCAGCCTAAGACAGTTCATAGCTGCCATGTGGGTGCTGGGAATCGAATCCTGGTCCTCTGCAAGAGCAGTCAGCACTCTTAATCTCTGAGCCATCTCTCCAGCCCCAATTTGCTTTTTTATAGAACACTCACAAATGTGTAAGAAAGACATTCAGATTACTTTGTTTCTATTTCCTCCATCATCAGAGGATTTGTGAAAATAATTTTTGTTCCTGCTTATATTTTATTTTTTGTCACATAAATTATTTATTTTTTATTATGTATTTAGTTGTTATTATTCATTTATTTTAACAAATCTAGAACCCGTGTTCCCGCCCCATTCCCTACCCCACCAGAGCTCATGCATCTGCCAAACATGCCTTTCACTCTCTGGTCTTCTCAACTATTCTCCATGGGGAAGTTGACTGTTTTCTTGCATTTTCACTGTTCAGTTGTCTTTGATGCAGTCCTTTCTGTTATGTTGTTGTTGTTTCCAATATGCATTACACCCAATGCTTTTACAAAAGCTCAGGGGGCCCTACACGAAATTATCTTACAACTGGGTAATGGCACTAGCATCCCCCAGATGAGGGATACCATTCGTCGTTTGTTTCTCTGGGACTGTGTTACTTCCTCAGCATGATGTCCTCTACTCCAGCCATTTTCCTGCAAGCTCATGATGTGTGTCTTTCTTTACTGCTGCATAGAACTCCATTGTGAGATTACCCACTTTCTCTATCCACACTCATCATTGAGGGCATTTAGGGTTGGTTCCGGCTCCTTGCTATGTGTGAGAGAGCTGAAATAAACATGGCCGTGCATGTATCTCTTGTGGTGAGCGTAAGTCTTGAGGGTACATGCCCAGGAGTGGTATGGCTGGGTGCGGGTGGCAATTCATTCCAAGCTTCCAAGGGTTCTCCATACTGCTTTCCATAGTGGCTGTACGAGTTTACATTTCCACCACAGTGGATGAGTGTTCCCCTTTCCCCACAACCTCTCAGCACTGGTATCATTTGTTTTCTGATCCTAGCCAGTCTTATTGGAGAGAGATGATATTAAAGTGGTTTTCATTTCATTTGCATTCCTTAATGATTAGTGATGTTGAACACTTTCCTTGAGGTGTTTCTCAGACATCTCAATTCCACACTTGTGAAGTCTCTGTCATTTCTTGCTCCATCTATTGAGTGGGTCATTTGTTTTCTTTTTTCTTCTTTGTTTTTATGAGTAGTTTATATATTCTGGACATCAATGCTTTGTCAGAGTGTCTGCAATGAAGGTTTCCTCCCACTCTGTGGGATTTCTCTTCACTTCCTTGATTGTTTCTTTTGATGTACAGAGCTTTTGAGTTGATGAGGTCCCATTGTTAATTGTCGACCTTAATCTTGTGCAGCTGCTGATTTAGGAAGTCTTTTTTTTCCTACGCCTATGTCTTGTAGTCCTCGCTGCCTATTCTTTTTCTATCACCTTCAGAGTTTGGGGTCTCGTTTGAGGTCTTTTAGCAATCATCTGGAGGTTCATTCTTGTACAGGGCGAGATTGGTAGAGTTGCGTAATTTCTATGTCTCTAAATGTTGGTGATCCAGTTTTGCCAAACCCCCACTGTGCTGAAGATGCTGTCTTTTCTCCATTGTGGCTTTTCTTTTGGCCCCCTTGTCAATATGAAGATGGCTGAAAGTTTATGAGCCAATTTGGATCCTAGTTTTGTTCCATTTGACAGTTTTTTGCGCCAAAGTCCGCTCTCTTTTTTTTTTTCTTTTTCTTTCCTTTCTCCTCCTTTCCTTTTAATTTCTTGCTATTTAGTCGGTTTTTTTATGACATAGCCCTTTATGATAGTTTGAAGTCTGGTATCAAGATCCCCCCGTGTAGCTCTTTTCACTCAGGGTTGCTTTTGGGGGCTATTGGGGTCTTTTCGGTTTTTACTACAATGAATTTAAGAGCTTTTCGTTTCCAACCTGTGGAAGAAACTCATTGGGGATTTTGACTTGGACATTCGTTGAATCTTATAAAGAGTTTTGGTTAAAAGGGACATTTTTACAATGTTAAATTTTCCAATCCCATGAGCATGGGAAGGTATTTTCCATCTTCTGTGATGTCTTCTCAATTTCTTTCTTTAAAGGTTTAAAATTTTTTGTGTAGATGGTCTTTGGTGTCTTTGGTTAGGTTTTTCTCTAGGTATTTTATATGGTTTTTGAGGACTATTGTTAGTGGAATGGTCTTCTTTAATTTTCTTTCTCCAGTTTGCTTGTATTGGTGTAAAGAAAGGACATTATTTTTTTAAGGTTCATTTGTATCACTGCCACTTTCGCTGAAGCTCGTTGATATTTCTAGGAGTTTAGCGTGAGGAGTTTTTAGCATCCCTTAAGTAAACAACCATTTATCAGGCAAATAGGGATATTGGTTTGACTTTTCTCTTTTCATTAGGTACTCTCCTTTAATACCTTTTCTTGCCTTTTGCTCTATAGCAAGTGTTTCAAGCACTATGTGGAAGAGGAGAGTGGTGACAGGGGGGTCAAGCTTCTTGCCATCTAGTGTCTACTGTTAAGGGAATGGCTTCTGTCATTCCCCATCTTATGCGTGATATTGGTTTGTGTTTCCTGTATATGGCTTTGTTCATTGAGGAATGATGCACCCAGTCCAATTCCCTTCTAGGACTTTTAAACATGAAGGATGCTGGATTTTTTGTCAACAGGCTTTCGTCCGCATCAAATTGAGATGTGGTGTGGTTGTTTTTTCTTTATGTTTTTTAATTTTTTTTATTTTGTTTTTTTTTGTTTTAGTATTTATTATTTATTTTTAACCAACTCTAGACCCCGTGTTCCCAGCTCGTTCACCACACACCCGTCAGTCAGCTCGTGCATTCTGCAAACATGCTTTTTCCATCTCTTAGTCTTTTCTCAATAATTTTCCATGGGGACATTGACGGTTTGTTGAGGCAGAAGTTCACTGTTTCAGTCAGTTTTTACTTGATTTGCAGTATTTGTTCTGTGTTGTTGGTTGTTTCCCAAATCATTTAGTCCAATACTGCTTGTACAGAAAGCTCAGGGTGGCCTACACAAGACACACTACTTGACTTCGATGGTAATTGGCACTCCACAAAACCTAGCATCCACAGATGAGGGATAACCATTCGTCGTTTGTTTTTTCGGGATTTGTGTTACTTCAGCTCAGCATGATGTCCTCTAGCGCCAGCCATTTTCCTGCAAAGCTTTTTTTTTTTTTTTTTTTTCTTTCTTTACTGCTGCATAGAACTCCATTGTGTAGATGTAGCACACATTTTCTCTATCACTCGTCAGTTGAGGGGGCATTTAGGTTGGTTCCAGCTTCTTGCTAATGGTGTGAAGGAAGAGCTGAAATAAACATGGCCGTGCATGTATCTCTGTGGGGCGATAAGTCTTGAGGGTACATGCCCCAGGAGTGGTATGGCTGGGGTCGGGTGGCAAGTTCATGTCAAGTGCTTTCCAAGGGGTTCTCCAAACTGCTTTCTTCCATAGTGGCTTGTAACGAGTTCTCCCACCGGCCGGTAATGCGGGCAGGAATAGCAGTGGATGAGTGTTCCCCTTTCCCCACAATACTCTCCAGGAACTTGGTATGATTGTTTTCTTGATCCTAGCCAGTCTTACTGGAGTAGATGATATCTTAAAGTGGGTTTCATTTGCATTTTCCGTAATGATTAGTGATGTTGAGCAGTTCTTGAGGTGTTTCTCAGAAATCTCTAATTCCCTCCTGTGTGAAGTCTCTGTTCAGTTTTTTTTTTTTTTTTTTTTTTTTTTTTTTTTTTTTTTTTTTTTTTTTTTTTTTTTTTTTTTCGTCTTTGTTTTTTGAGTAGTATATACATTCTGGAAATCAATGCTTTTGTCAGATGTATCTGCAGTGAAGGTGTCCTCCACTCTGTGGGATTTCTCTTCCACTTCCTTGATTGGTTCTTTGATGTAGCAGAAGTTGTTGAGTTTGATGAGGTCCCATTTTGTCAATTGTCGACCTTAATTCTTGTGCAGCTGCTGTCCTGAATATTTAGGAAGTCTTTTCCTCTCCTATGTCCATTGTAGGTGGCTGCCAAATTTTTCTTCTATGACCTTCAATTTGGGGGTTTCACGTTGAGGTCTTTAAATCCATCTGGAGTTGACTTTTGGTACAGGGTGAGGGGTAGGGGTTTAATTTCATGCTCGAAATGGGTTATCCAGTTTTGTCAGCACCTTTGCTGAAGATGCTGTCTTTTCTCCATTGTGGGTTCTTTCTGGCCCCCTTTACAAATATGAGATGGCTGAAATTTGGGGGAGTTTTGTATTGCTCAGTTTGGATCTCTTCCCGTTTGTGCACTGTCAACAGGGCTCATCATGTGGTGACGTGACGTCTACCCAAGGCGTTTTATGACTATAGCCCTGTAGTATAGTTTTAAAATCTGGTATATAGAGATCCCCACTGTGTAACTCTTTTCACTCGATTGATGTGGCTATTAGGGAGTCTTGTGTTTCTCGCAAATGAGATTTAAAGCACTTTTGTTTACAAGTCACTGTGAAGAAACTCTTGGGAGTTTTGATTGGGATGGCATCAAATCTAGTACAAGGTTTTTGGTAAATAGTACATCGTCTCACAGTTTACCTACTTTCTTGACCATCCATGTGTCGTGTAGGATTTTTTCTCCTTATTCTGAGGTCTTCTCATTCCTGCTATCGTTCTCTGAATGTTTACTGCTAGTGGTAAATTGTTGTTGTAGAGGTCGTTGGTGGTCTGGTTAGGTTTGTTCCTAGGTATCTTAGTGTTTTTGAGGCTAGTGTGAGTGGGAAGGTCTCTTTGAATTCTTTTCTCCAGTTGCTTGGTTCTTGGTGTAAAGAAAGGCCATTGATTTCTAAGGTTAATTTGTATCCTGCCACTTTGCCTGAAGCTGTTAATCGTTTCAAGGAGTGTTTTCTGTTGGAGTTTTTTGCATCCTTAAGTAAACATCATATCATCAGCAAATAGGGATAGTTTGACTTCCTCTTTCCAATTAGTACTCTCCCTTTAATATGCCGTTTCTTGCCTGAGTGGCTCTAAGAAGCAAGTGGGTGTGCAAGCACTATATTGAAGAGGAGTGGTGATAGGGGGCGAGCCCGTGCCGAGTTCCTACCTTTAAAGAAATTTTCCATCATTGCCTTCCCTTTAGGATATAGTGGGGGCTGTGGGTTTCCTGTAATATGGCTTTGATTCATTGAGGAATGATCCCTCCAATCCAATTCCCTGCTAGGCTTTAAGCATTAAGGGATGCTGGATTTGTCAAAGGCTTTTTCACAGCATCAATTGCGATGATGGTGTGGTTTTTGTCTTGGATTCCGTTTATGTGTTTGATGAAGTTTATTGATTTTCGTATGTGAACCATCCTTCATCTCTGGTATGAATCCAACTTGGGCATGATGGATGTCCTTCTTGATGTGGGTCTGTATGCGATTGCCAGTATTCTTCTGTTTAGAATTTTGGCATCTGTGTTCAATAGGGAGATGGGGGTCTATAATTCTCCTTGTTAGTTCTGTCTTTGCCTGTTTTGGTAATAGAGTGAGGTTGGCTTCATAGAAGGAATGTGGGAGAAGTTCCCTCTGATTGTATACTGCTAAACAGTTTCAGAAATAATGGTTGTAAGGTCTGTTTGAAATGTTTTAGAATTCTGCTGTGAAACCGGCTGGCTATGGCTTTTTTTAGTTGGGAGGCTTTCTTACTACATCCTCTATTTCTTCATAATGTGATGGGGTCTGTTTAAGCTGCTGGTCTCCTCTTTGGCCAAGCTTTTGTGATTTCCCAAGATTTCAGATATTCATACATTTCTTCTAGATTTTGAAACTTGGTAGAATATAGGGTCTTGTAATATTCCCATAGAATTTTCTTTCTGAGCTTTTTCCTTGTCCGTTGTGATATTTACTTTTTCATCACGAGATTGTATTGATTTGGAGTTGGTCCTGCTTTCTTTCTTTGTGTTAACTAACTCTGGGCTAGAGGTCTGTCTATCCTTGTTTTATTCTTTCAAAGAACCAACTTGGGCTTCATTGATTTTTTTGTATTGTTTTTTTGTTTCTATTTCGATTGAGTTCTGCTCTGATTTTTGTTATTTCTTCCTGTCTGTTCATTTAGGGTTCAGCTGTTGTTGCCTCTCAAGGCTTTTAAGCTGTAGTGTTCGATCATTTCACTTGTGCTCTTTCTGTTTTTCTAATGTAAAGCACCCAGGGCTATAAATTTTCCCTCTTGGACTGCTTTTAAAGGTATCCCATAAGTTTTTGTTGTGCTGTAGTGTCATTGGCATTCAGTTCCAGGAATGTTTTTTATTTCTTTCTTTATCTCTTCCTTGACCCATTCATTATTCAGGAGTGGGTTGTTTCGTCGCCATGTGTTCTTGTAGGCAGGCGGGCTTGTCCTGGTGTTGATGTTGAGCTTCAGTGCACTGTGGTCTGACAGGATGCATGAAATTTTTCAATCTTTTTGGGTATTGAGAGGGTTTCTTCTGTGTCCCAAAATGTGGTCAGGTTTTTGGAGAATGTTCCGGTGGGGTGCTTAGTAGAAAGGGTCTGCCTGGTAATGTGGATGGAATGTTCGGTAGAGTCTATGAGGTTCATTTGGTGTATCATAATCGTTCAGAGTTCCAGATGTCTCTCTGGTTTATTTTGTTTGTCCTGTTGACTTATCCAAGGACTCAGTGGGGTATTGAAATCTCGCACTATGAGTGTGCTGGGGTTAGTCCTGTGACTTGTGGTCCTGGAAAATTGTCTTTATAAAGTTTGGTGGCCCAGATTTGGGGCATAATATATTCATAATTGTGAAATCTTTTGGTGGATTGTTCCTGATTGAAAATGTAATGGCCTTCTTTGTCCTCTTCTGATTTCTTTTATCTTGAAGTCTATTTTATTAATTGATTATTATAAATCCGATATTAAAATAGCACAACACCTGCTTTCTTTTGTACCATTTGCGTGAAGATTTTTTTCCATCCCGTCACTTTAAGGTGGTGCCTGTCCCTTGAAGGTAAGATTGGTTTCTTGCAGACAGCATATGGATGGATTTTGTTTCCTTAACCAGTCTCCCAGTCTATGGTCTTTTGAGTGGGGAATTTAGTCCATTAAATTTAAGGTTACTGACTGAGGTTTGTGTTGTTTCCGTTTGCCTTATTATCCATCTGCGGTTTTGGTTTAGGGTTGTCTACTTCTGCAGTTATGCTTTTATGGATTGCTCTCCTCTAGTTGCCTGGGGTTGGTGCTCTTTCTTCTGTCTTTGAATTGCTTTCAAGTATTCTCTGAAGGGTTGGTTTTCCCCCACATGTATTCTTCAAGTTGTTTATGTCATGGGAAGATTTTTCGCTCTCCGTCAACTATAATTGACATTTTTTGCTGGGTATAGTAACTACGCTGGGTTGGCATCTAGTGTCCCTTAACACTGGGAATGCTTTGCGCCACATTCTTCTTGCTTTCAATAGTTTGCCGTGAGGACGTCATTTGTAATTCTGCTAGGTTTCCCCTTATAGGGTCCTTGTTTTTCTCTTGTGGCGTTAAGGATTTTGGTCTTTGTTTTGGGGGTGTCCTAGCAGTTTATCTATGATGTGGCGTGGAGATTTCGTTTCTTGATCTTGTCTGTTTGGAGTTCTAGTGCTTCTTGTATGGGTACTGGTTGGTACTTTTTAGGTTGGGGAAGTTTCTCGATTATTCTGTTTGAAGATCTGATCAATACGCATTCCCCTTGGGAGTCTTCTCCTTCATCTATTCTATGATGCAGAGGTTTGATCTTTTCATAGTGTCCCACAGCTCCTGGTTTTAATTTTTGTGTATTTTTAAATTATTTAAATTTCATAATCTTTCCCTTGAGGCTTTTAGTTGTTCTGTGTTATCTTCCGGTCCTGATATTCTTTGTTCGCTTCATCCATTCGGCTTCTGAGGCTTTTTTCATTCCGTTCCTCTGAATGGATGAGTGTTTGATTTCCTGTTTCATTTCCTCTTCTGATTTCTTTAGTATTTCTACTTCTTGTTGTTGAGCTTCTCGATCTCTTTTGTAGCTCTTTTGTTCGGTGGTTGGTTTCTTTATCTTTTACAACATGGGATATTTTCAGTTTCGACGTCCTTCCGGAAGCTGTGGTAATTCTCTCTCCTCTCTCTCTCTCTCTTCTCGGTCCATATTGTGTTTCTCATTCTCTTTTCGTAGTTCTTTAATTTGTTCTTTATGATCGTGTAGGTCTTTAAATATGTTCCCAATTGTGTTTTCTGATTGTCTGTGTCCTGGGCAATCCCCAGAGGGATCCCACAGCAGGGAGTCTTCCATAGGATTGGTAAAGCTTGGCACGGATTATCCCTGCCCCCTTTCCAGTGTAGTCTCCTCTTCTTCGTGATCCTGGCAGATGGGCTTCTTCCTTGCCTGTATTCCAATGTGAGTCCTAAATGCCTCTTCACTGTGTTGAAGGTTTGCTTTGCTTGCCTCCTTCAGATGCCTCTTTTTTGTAATCCCAGTTGGCGGGTGTGTGTGTGATATCTACCTTCTGCTGGGCTCAGGAGATCTCAGATCCTGCTTATATTTTATGATTTTACAGGTTGCTTATAACTTGAAAGCATACCCTGAACAGGGATTAAAATTCTTAATTTACTTTATTAAAATACAGAGTTGAGAGGGTTTTTTTTTCAATTAGTCTAGGGTTTTAGTCATTTATAATGCTCTCTTCACTTTCTGGTGATACATATATATATAAAAGCTAACTTAGTTTTTTAAACTGAAGTTTTGCATATTTCATATAGAAAAGTCTCAGTCAATCTTAATCTCTTATACCCCCCTTTTACACTGGCAAACCCCCCCACAGCCCACCCCACATCGGCGGGCGTCTTTGGCTGGGGGCGGTGGGCGTGGCTGAGGAGGGAGAATAAGGTGGGAAAGGTGTAGAGATGGTGGGTGGGCTGTGGGAGGGTGCCAGTGTAAAAGGGGGGTATAAAGGAGATTAAATTGATTGAGATGTTCTATATGAAATATGCAAAANCAGGAGTCTTCCATAGGATTGGTAAAGCTTGGCACGGGATTATCCTGCCCCTTTCCAGTGTAGTCTCTTCTTCGTGATCCTGGCATATGGGCTTCTCCTTGCCTGTATTCCAATGTGAGTCCTAAATGCCTCTTCACTGTGTTGAAGGTTTGCTTTGCTTGCCTCCTTCAGATGCCTCTTCGTAATCCCAGTTGGCGGGTGTGTGTGTGTGATATCTACCTTCTGCTGGGCTCAGGAGATCTCAGATCCTGCTTATATTTTATGATTTTACAGGTTGCTTATAACTTGAAAGCATACCCTGAACAGGGATTAAAATTCTTAATTTACTTTATTAAAATACAGAGTTGAGAGGGTTTTTTTTTCAATTAGTCTAGGGTTTTAGTCATTTATAATGCTCTCTTCACTTTCTGGTGATACATATATATATAAAACTTATTTTTTTACTGAAGTTTTGCATATTTCATATAGAACATCTCAGTCAATCTTAATCTCCTTTATACCCCCCTTTTACACTGGCACCCTCCCACAGCCCACCCCACCCCACTGGAATTCAAACACTGTCATTTGTGTTAAGGCCTGTTCAAGTTGGTGTCCCCAGATGTCCCTCAGTGCAAGTTCATCCACTGAGGTCCAGTCAGTCTAGCCAGTATCCCTCAATTTAAGATCAGCTCTTTCTCACCTAACAGTAATTGGCTACCAATATTTCATCATCTAAGATTGGGGTTTGTTTCCCATTTCCCCAGTTCCGTGTTGAGTTTTTGTCTGATTGAGTTTGCATGGGTCTTGTGCATGCTGACACCATTGGTGTAGGTTCATATGAGAAGGGTCCCAGGAGCTTGTAGAATTCTTTCTCCATATAGTCATGCACCTCCTCCCTGGCTCTTAAAATCTTTCCGCCCCCACTTCTGCAATGGTCCCTGAGCCTTGGTAAGTGAAGCTTAATATAGGAGTCCTGTCCAAAGACCCACTCTCTACAGACCCTCAGTCTCCATGCTTTGGCCATTTGTGACCTTTTGCGTTCCTGGTCCTCTGTTGTATGACGGAGCTTCATTAGTAAGAGTTGAGAGATTTATTAGTGTCCTCTTTACCCCTTGTTCTGTGCTGAGTGAACTTTAGGTATAGAGGTTGCATTGTAGTTGTGCCATTTAGGCTTGGGCAAGTCATAGACAATGTCTGTATGTGATCAGTTGTACTCTGCACTTGTCTGGTGCAAAAGAAGTTTTTTTTGTGATTTTTGTTTGTTTGTTTGTTTGTTTTCCAGATGTGGTGGCACATGCCTTTAATCCCAGCACTCAGGAGGCAGAGGTAGGCTGTTCTCTGTGAGTTCAAGGCCAGCCTGGTCTATATAGAGAGTTCCAGGACAGCCTGGGCTGCAGGGAGACCCTGTTTCAAAAAAAGACCAAAAAAAAAGATCACAAGAGGTTTTAAGTGGCAACTGAGATACTTGAGTGTAAATATAAGGATACATTATTTTACACTTAGTAAGAAATTACATTAGGAATGTGACAGCCTTGGGATTCCTCTAAGATCTGTGACCTCTCCATCCATGTGTATTTGGCTATGTTTACAGTAGTACCACACATGATTTTCTTCCCAGTGAGTGGGCGTTAAGTCCAATTAGGTAGCCATTGACTGCTCCCAAGGTAAAAGTGCCACTACTGCACCAGTGCCGTGTGCCGTGCCAGCGCTGATGTGGTCGTTTGGTCTTCAAGCCGGTGTCGGACCATTGATTGCTGTTCTTCCTCAGCAGCTTGCATAGGGCTCTCCAAAGCTGAGAGCTAGTCTTCAGGGGAAGCGGCTTCCAGGTCAGGTCCAGCTTCATTGCTCCAAATCTCGTCTCAGAAATATGTCCTGTCTTCAGCAATAGGGTCTTACCTTCAAGTTCTGGGAGGCAATCAAGGGCTGCGGCAATAGCCTGTAATGTTGGGAGTCTCGGACTGCCCTGGTGAACGGCTCAAAAGAATGTTTCTCCTGTCTGGTACTGTTTCTTGTATGTACCCTTCAGCTATGTATATGGACTCATGTAGAGATACTGTATGTGTAATCCGATTCCCTCTGTTTTTTTATACTAGCTAGGTGTTATTCAGCTCTCCTCTCTCTCTCCCTGTCTCACCCTCCCTCCCTCCATGTCTTCCCCATTTTCCCATGATAGTACCAGTCTCCTGTGGCCTCACTTCCTTTGAGCTCCTTTTGTCCCTTTATCCCCAAATTTCCTTGTATAACCCTCCTTTCCTCCACTCCCACTTAAACTATCCACTTCTCCCTTAGTAACCCTGTCTCCTGCTGTTCTCTCTCAGGCTCCTTCTTTCCCTTTACCTCCCTGGATCCTTTCCATTTTCCTTGTTCTTGCAGTTACATAGTCACATATAAAGATCTGGTGCTAGGATCCACAAATGAGGGAGAACATACATCATTTGTTCCTGAGTCTGTGTTACTTCACTTAGCCTAACAGTTTCCTGCAAATTTCATAATTTTGTCTTTCTTTACTACTAAATAGAACTCCATTGTGTAAGTGGATCACATTTTTATTACCCACTCATTAGTTGAGGACATCTAAGTTGGTTCCATCTCTTAGCTGTTGTGAAAAGAGCAGCAACAACCATGAATGTACAAGTATCTCTGCAATACGATAAGTCCTTTGGGTACATGCCAAGGACTGATCTAATGGGTCAAATGGTAGGTCCATTTTTAGTTTTATAAAAGTTCTCCACACTGCTTCCCGTAGGGGTGCAGGAAGCTACAGCCCCACCAGCAGTGGGTGCACACTCCTTCCCCACATCCTCTCCAGCATTTAGTATCCATTCTCTTGATCTTAGCCAGTCTGACTGGGGTAAGATGAAATCTTAAAGTGGTTTTAATTTGCATTTCCCTAATTACTAACAATGTTGAACAATTTTTAAGATATTTCTTAGCCATAATTAATTAATTTTTGGGTCTTTTCAAGACAGGGTCTCTCTGTAGCCCCAGCTTGTCCTGGAACTCACTCTGCAGACCAGGTTGGCCTTGAACTCACAAAGATTGGCCTACCCCTGCCTCCCAAGTGCTAGGATTAAAGGTGTGTGCCATCACACCTGGCACCATTTTTATTTCTTCTTTTGAGAACTCTGTTCAGATCATTAGCCCATTTTCTAATTGGGTCACTTGTTTTCTTGATTCTTTGTTTATCGAGTGCCTTATGTACTCTGGATGTTAAATCTCTGTAACTTTTATAGTTTTTAACGTGTTACAATTAAAGGTCTTTTATTTGCTTTAAAGTAGTTTGTGTGGCTGAATTAAGAGTCTATGGCTGGTGAGACGGTTCAGAGGGAAACTGTGCTTGCTGCACAAGCCTAATGACCTGAGTTCAACCCACATAAAGGTAGAAGGAGAGAACCAACTCCACAGAGTTGTCCTCTGACCGCTACACACATTTTGTGGCATACATATGCCTAAACTCACAAATCATACACAAGTAAAAAAAGCCTAAACTTCTCTCTTTGCATGTTGATATTCAATTGCCACTGCACCTTTTCCCATTGAATCTTCTTGATGTCTTTGTTGGAATTTCCATAAACTCCCTCCGTAGCTGCCAGTGACCTTGAGTTTTTGATCTTCTGCTTCCAGTTCCACGTGCTGGCACACAGGCGTGCACCACCATGTTTGACTTTCAAAATAAACAACCTTGTTTCCTTGGGCACTTTCTTCTCCTATTTTCTGTCTCATTGATTTCCTGATATTTATTATTTCTTTCCTTCCTGTTTTTAGGTCTAGTTTGGTTTTGAAAAGATAGAATTTCAAGTTATTGGCTTGAGATCATTCATATTTTGCAAGGCAGGTGTTGAGAAACTATAAATTTCGTCCTAAGCACTGCTTTTGTATCATCTCATAAATTTTTTTTTTTTTTTGGTCTTTTCGAGACAGGGTCTCCCTGTAGCCCCAGCTGTCCTGGAGCTCACTCTGTAGACNATAAATTTTAACCAAATACACACTTTGTTCTTTAAAACTATATGACCAGACTATGACTTCAGAGAAATCAAGTCCATTAACTTATATTGTTTATTTTCTATTTCTGTATAAATCTCTACTGAAATACCTCTCTATGTGAATATATGTTATTTTTAATTTTTTATTTTATTTTATTTATTTCCGTATGTGTATGAATGTACTGTCTGCATGCAGGTCTGTGCACCCGTGTCGTGCAATGCCGCGGAGGTCAGAAGAGGGCGTCGGATTCCCCTGGAACTGGAGTTCTCCTGGAATTGGAGTTTCAAACGGTTCTCGGCCGCCATGTGGGTGCTGGGGATCGAACCCGGGTCCTCTGTAAGAGCGGTCAGCACTCTTAACCGCTAGGCCATCTCTCCAGCCCCACTATTGGATGTGTTTAATGCAACCAAAAAACACTTTCCAGTTTTTCCTGTGACTTCATTCTCTTTTACCCATGAATTGTTTTTATACATTCTTTCTGAACATGTCATCATGCATTTTTTGTTTATCAGAATTGAAACTGGTAAAGAACAAAGTAGAAAGGAGTACTAAATATTTAGTGTGGGTTTTTTGCCTCTTTAATTTTTAAATTGAAAATACTTCCTCCAATTCTACTCCTTTATTCCTCTTACTTTACCCAGGGAACACTGACTATGCCAAATGGAGATTATTTTGAAGGTTATTTTAGTGGAGAATGGGGATCTGGGATAAAAATCACTGCAACCTACTTCAAACCAAGTCTGTATGAGAGTGATAAAGAGAGGCCCAAAGCCTTGTGAGTATTAATTCTGGATTAACTACTGAATGTTTCCAGGTGTCTTGTTGTCCTCAAAGCAGGTTAATATTTTAAAGCAAAATCGGGTTTTAGAATTATTCCTTTTTTTTTGTTTTTTGTCTTTTTGTCCTTTTGAGACAGGGTCTCCCTGTAGCCCCAGCTGTCCTGGAACTCACTATGTAGACCAGGCTGCAGGCTGGCCTTGAACTCACAGAGATCTGCCTGCCTCTGTCTCCTGAGTGCTGGGATTAAAGGCGGGCACCACCAGGCCCATCCTAGAATTATTCTTTTTAAGGAAGGTATAACCTTTTTGAATTGTCAGCTGACACTAACTGTACTTAAATCTATAGATTAAATTATAAGCATTAGTGCTCAGGTGTTTAAAAGTTGCAGATATGGCTAGTCGTGGTGTGCACCTTTAATCCCAGCCCTTGAGAAGCAGAGGCAGGTGGATCTCAGTGAGTTGGAGGCCAGCCTGGTCTACACATCAAGTTCCAGGTCAGCTGGGGCTGCATAGACAGTTTGCAATAAGGGAAGAATCCTGCTGTGAATGGTCCAGATGCCCAAGTTGACTGAAAGACCATTCTTAGAAGAAATCCCTGTCTATCCTGACTTTCAAAAGTAGATGTTCTAGATGAAAAACGCAAAGATGTCAATAAAAATTTTACAAAAAAAAGCAAAACTCAGACACACACAGGGGAATAGTGCAGCCTGCATGTATGAGGAAAAGTGAAACTCAGACACACACAGGGGAATAGTGCAGCCTGCATGTATGAGGAAAAGTGAAATCTACAAGTATAACATGTTCTTAGCTTTGCACTGTCTTTAGCTTACTGATTGATCACACATTAAGCTTTGAGATGTTTTTCTTTGTTTTTGGAGATGTCTCACCATGTATCCCAGTTTCTGGAACTCTTAATCTTCCTGCCTCAGCCCCCCGAGGACCCAGATTACAGTTGTGCCTGGCATTATTATTGTTGTTGGGGGGGGCTGACTTTTATTAACTTTTTTTGTATTTTGGTATCATTTTAGATTCTTTATTCCAATGAAAATGTTTTCTGAATCATTTTTTCCAGAGTATTTTTAGAGCCCCGTATATAATGTATTTTACAGTTCTTATAGAATGTCTGAAGTATAGAAAGTCCTCATTTTTATTTTTTATTTTTTGGTGTTTTTGAGACAGGGTCTCCCTATAGCCCCAGCTGGCCTGAAATTCACTCTGTAGACCAGACTGGCCTTGAACTGAACTTAGAGATCCACCTGCCTCTGCTTCCTAAGTGCTAGAATTAAAGGCCACCATGCCCAGCCCGAAAGCCTTCATTTTAATGGGAGTCCAGTTTACAAAACAACTCTGTGGGAATTTAGACCACAGGAATCAATTAAGTTGTGCTGTATGTCTAACAATCTATATACTTTAGTATCTAGTGTTTTTAAGCTAGAACTACCATCGTTGTTGGCGGTTGCGGTCACAAAGGTGGTCTAGGTTGTCTCTCATTGAGTTTTTATTATTTAGAATGATTTTGCACAAAGGTAGTGATGAATAAAATGCTGATTTGGCTTTATTAGTAGGAAGCTGGGAAATCTGGCCGTGGCTGCAGACGAGAAGTGGAGGTCAGTGTTTGATGGATGCTGGCACCAGCTGGGCTGCGAGAGCCCAGGCCAGGGGGAAGTGTGGAAAGCATGGGACAACATTGCTGTGGCTCTGACCACCAGTTGGCGCCAGCACAGGGACAGGTGAGTGTATTCCCACACAGTATGTCAAGGGAGAAGAAACAGAAAACTAGGCAGTAGTCAAAGCTTGCTACATTTAGTTAGAAACCATACTCATTTAAAAGATAATGCACCTGGAAACTCTTGGCCACACTAAATTGCCACTAGCTTACACTGGTTTGGCCCTAGCAGAAGAACCGTGGTTTGATTCCAGAACCCACATGGTGGCTAACAACCATCTGAAACTCCCGTTCCAGGGAACCGGATGCCCTCTTCTGACCCCACAGGCACTGCGTGACATGAGTGCACTTACATACATACATACATGCAATGTACTCACACAAAAAATAATAATAATAAAAGTGTGCCCATAAAGTTGACCCAGAGCTACAGGTCTCCCAGGTCTGCCAGCTATGGGATAAGTGCCCTGGATGATGGGCAAGGCCCCCCAGAAATGGTAGGAGTTCCTGGAGTGCCTGGCTGGCTGGAATCTTCTGCCCCTTCTGGTTTCCAGAATCCTGCCTCCTGCACCCTGCAGGCAGTCAGCAAGTAACCTGACCAGTAAGAAAGAGGCTTAGTGCTGCAGGCCATCTGCAGAGACCATTCTTCATGACGGGTGTAATAGAGAAACAGCACCCAAAGCTGGGACGAAGATGACGGTATATACCTTTAAAATCAGTCCTGCTTGATGGTCAGATCTAGAGCAAAGGTGCTATTCAGTTGTCCTTTTTCCCTTGGGGGACAGTCATAAGGAAAAACATGTTAATTCTCTATACCAGTTAGGGAAGGTTTCATGTCCATGTCAGGAACTTTTATCAGGGTTAGTTCCCAGGCTCAGCCAAGGGCAAATCTTAAAAGCAGGTACTTCTGCTTACTCTTTCACATGTCAGAACTCATCGCAGGATGTAAATAAGACCCAGAGCTGCCACAAACATCTCATCATATTTGAGAAGAGATAATCAGCAGGCATCGACAAGGAGGGGACAGATGACAGGGTCAGCTGACAAAAACCTCACAGCTCAGATGAGCAATCATAGTCATTATGGACACCTTAAAATGAAATTGTCAGCAAAGAAACAGAAGACAAAAAGAAGAACCAAATCCAGGTTTTAGAGTTAAAAAGTACAGTCACCATAAGAACTCAACAGGGACTCGGTAGCAGAGCTGAGATGCTCATGGAAGGGCCAGTGACCTTGAGAGTAGATGATTGCAAGTAGCTAGTCTTAAGCATAGAGGAAGAACCTGCATGCAGGGGCTGAGCAGAGCTTTGCAGATTTAGGGGTTTTACTTGTAGCCTTAGAATTCTTGAAGAAGAGAAAGGATATTGTTTTTGAAGAAATAATGGTTGAAAAAGTCTCCATCTTTGTTCGATGTGAACCTGTAGAGTCTAGAAGCTGAGCAGACCCCTTCTTAGGAAAACAGCAATCCAGAGCCGATCACATTCAGATTCTTAGACAGACTTTGAACGCTGGAGAAAAGTGACATACCACATCTCCTCCTTTGTCTTTTTTTCCTTTCTCCTTTTCTCCATCTGCCTTTCTTCACTTCTAATACCCACAAGTGTTACCGAGCATTTGAACTATAAGGATGTACTTACCTGTAGCACAGTCTCCCGTTTTGTCTATAACTGCAGGTAGTTGTTGACCCGGTTCTTTACTGTTAAATGACAATATTAAGTGCTTACATTATTTTTGCATACAACTACATGCATTTGATGATTTTTTTTTTTTTTTTTGAGATGCTGTCTTACTATGTAGTCCTGGCTGGCTTGGAACTCGCTATGTAAACCAGGCTGGCCTCCAACTCACAGAGATCTGCCTGCCTCTGCCTCATGAATGCTGGGATTAAAGGTGTGAAGCACCATGCCTGACACATATGATTTTTTTTTTTTTGTAAAGTTTTCTTCTCTGTAGTTTATCCATTGCTAATTTAAGCACAGTATGCAATAAATGTATTTTACAAAATAGATTTTACTTATTTATCCATTCATTTTTATTCAAGTGTGTGTCTGTGCACATGAGTGCAGGTGCCCATGGATCCCCTGGAGCTAGATTAACAAGCTGTTGGGAGCAGCACGGTATGGGTGCTTGGAACTGCACTCAGGTCCTCTGCAAGAACAGTATTTGCTCTTAACCACTGAGCCATCTCTCCAGCCCCATACATTTGATTTTAAAAATTAGTTTTATGCTGTTTTACACTTGCATTTGTTAGCTGCTTTCTACTATTTAGGAATTAAAGAAAATTCAAATTTTGGCATTTAGCATATGGTATCATCAAGAGCTGTGTGATAAAGGTGAACTAGAATCACAGTTACATGGGCTTCGCAAGCCAGTGGCACAGCTGCCCTGGGCCCTGCCCCCTGCTGGAGGATCCTCAGTAGCTCCTGCTCCCCCAGCCCATTTATATCCCTTCCTTTGTCCTTTGCTTATTTTTTTTTCAGCTCTTTCTCCTTGTTACTCCATTTGTTTGTTTATTTGGTCATGATGAGTCTCACTATGTAGCCCTGGCTAGTCTAGGATTCACTACATAGATGAGGCTGCCCTTGAACTCACAAAGATCCACCTGCCTCTGCCTCCTGATGCTGGGATTAAAGGAGTGTGCCAGCACCCCTGGCTTCCATTTTCTTTTCTTTAGCAGAGCTAGTAACAGTTTCTTCTTCTGGCTCACCCCATGGATTTCTTAGAACCATATTTTGTATTGAACAATGCAGTTTGAGAATTTCTTACAGTCAATATGAAGTAATGTCAAATGCCATTTTGAATGGACCTTACATAACAGCAGGTCAGCTACAATGAGCCTGTCTACTTCCCTCTCAGTTGGTGACAGTTTGATACACACATTCACAACTGTTTTTACTTTCTTATGTGAAATGCATACTGGGCTTTCTCTTCTTTACAGTCCAGAAATATTAAGCCGTTCACAGACTCAGACACTAGAGAGTTTGGAATACATCCCCCAGCACGTTGGTGCCTTCTCTGTGGAGAAATATGATGACATCAGGAAGTATTTAATAAAGGTAAATGACTCAAAATAAAATCAGCATCGTGGATTAATGACAAAATTACTCCTGCAGTCTTAGGACATGGGAGCATCAGGAGTGGGAGGCCGTCTTCCATGGATAAATGTGCAGCCAGCCTGAGCTATTTGAAACTCTGCCTCCCCCCACACAAAAAAGCTCAAAAGTAAAGCTCAAAAGTCATCACTCAAATGTTAACCTGATCCCAACCTTTCTTTTTGTTTGCCAGTTCTTTGACTTTTTTTTTTTAAGACAAGGTCTCATTATATAGTCAAGGTTGGCCTTGAACTCAAAGCACTCCTGCCTCAGCCTCCCAAGTGCTAGGGTTATAGATTTGAGCCACTATATTGGCTCTATCCTTTTTTAAAATTTTTATTTATTTTTGTATGTGTATGAGTGTACTGTCTGCATGTAGGTTTGTGCACCCGTGTCGCACAATGCTGTGGAGGTCAGAAGAGGGTCTCGGATTCCCCTGGAACTGGAGTTCTCCTGGAATTGTAGTTACAGACAGTTCTTAGACACCATGTGGGTGCTGGGGATCGAACCCCAGGTCCTCTGCAAGAGCAGTCGGCGCTCTTAACCGCTAGGCTATCTCTTCAGCCCCGGCTCTATCCTTTTTTAATTGATAGATAATAATTGCACATTTTTGTGGAGAACAGTATGCAGCTTTTATTTATTTATTTATTTATTTATTTATTTATTTATTTATTTATTTTTTGTCTTTTTGAGACAGGGTCTCCCTGTAGCCCCAGCTGTCCTGGAACTCACTCTGTAGACCAGGCTGGCCTTGAACTCACAAAGATCCACCTGCCTCTGCCTCCCAAGTGCTAGGATTAAAGGCGTGTGCCACCATGCCCAGCTTAGCTTTGATATATTTAGATAGTATGTATTTATCAGTTTCAGGGTATTTAAATTACCCATATCTCAATTGTTTATTTCTTTGTGGTGAGAACTTCTAAATCCTTTCTTCTAGGTATTTTGAATTATACAATACAATATTGTTGTCCATAATCCCCCCTGTATAAGATGAACACTTACCATTACAGTGGAAAACTAGTTTCTAAAATGGAAAACTATTCAGCCATAAAATAGGACAATTCCACATCTGGAATACCATTGAAAGAACACATATTTAAGCTTCACAAAGCTTAACCAGGCACAATGGCACATTCATTTCTAGCCCTTGAAAAGCTAAGGCAAGCGGACCCACAAGTTTGATGCCAGCCAAGCTACATATCAAGACCTTGTCCCCAAAACAGACAAACAAACAAACAAACAAACAAAAAAAACAAGGACTGGAGAGATGGCTCAGCAGTTAAGAGCATTTTCTGCTCTTGCAAAGGACCTGAGTTCGGTTCCCAGAATCCAGGTTGGGTGGCTCACGACTGCAACTTCAGCTCCAGGGGGATCTAAAGCTTTTGGTCTCTGTGGGCACCTGTGTTCATATGCATGAACCCACACAAAGACAGACAGACAGACAGACACACACACACACACACACAAATAATAAACACACATCTTTAAATAAATATAAAAGGAGAAAATACATAATTTCACAAAAAAGTATGTGAAGTGTTACCTTGAGGAAAAGCAAATACTGACTGTCGATTATGCTGGGCTACACTGTGAGACCTTGTCTAAGGACAATAGAAAGATTAGGAACTCTACAACTCCATATAATTCAGATACTTAATATTTAGAAAAGTCAAAGCATTTGAATTTTCCTAATCCCCAAATTGATTCCTGACGGTTTGAAGCTGTTTATCTTTTGTGAAAGGGTTGATTACTGACTGACCTCCTCGCTTCTCAGGCCTGTGACACTCCTCTGCACCCGCTGGGCAGGCTCGTGGAGACCTTGGTTGCGGTGTACAGAATGACATATGTGGGTGTGGGAGCCAACCGCCGGTTACTGCAAGAAGCCGTAAAGGAGATTAAGTCCTACCTCAAGAGAATTTTCCAGCTTGTGAGGTAAAAGCCTTTCTCTGAGGCCTGAAAGCCCCTCAGCAGGAGTTGCTGTCAATACTTGGGTGTCTTCAGCCTAAATCGCGATACCGTAGCTTTGTGAAGAATCTTAAGTGATCCCCCTTTGTCTTAGAACTTATTCAACAAGAAAACGGTTTTATGCTACCAGCCTTTAAATTGATTAAATAATGGGAGTATGTTTTTAATTCGTTCATGCTATAAATTTTAAAAGGTGAATCCCAGGTACCAACACTTACTTGGTCATATGTGTTCTGATGAAGGGCACCAGAATGCTCAAATGAGTATGTTTAGTTTTCTAAGTCTAGTTGAGCATGAGGCGTAGTTGTCTTATTATAGTTGTCATGTGTCTAAAACCCAAGCAGAGAGTAGACAGAGCAAGTGCTGTGGATGTGTCGGCCTGGGGATGTGTCCCATCCTTCACAGCGTGTGCTCACAGTCAGCAGATGCCTGTTGGGTGCACCAGACTCTTAAAATATTTTATTTATTTTGATTTTATGTGCATGAATGTATTGTCTACATGTGTATAAGTGCACCTGTGTTGTGCAGTGCCTGTGGAGTCAGAAGTGGGTGTCAGATCCCCTGAAACTAGAGTTAGAGATGGTTATTAGCCTCCATGAGGGTGCTAGGAACCGAACCCAGGTCCTCTGCAAAAGCAGCCAGTGCCCTTACCTGTCTGAGCCATCTCTCCAGCCCTGAGTGCACCTGACTCTTAACCACCATTCCACTCTTGACAAACAATGCAAAATATAAAGAAGCAACAGACTGTAGTCGTGGAGCTTTTACTACAGTGAGGGGAGGAACAGCAAAAGTATAGAGGTGTAAAGGAAAACAAAGTCCTCGGGAATTTAGTCCCGTTATCACTTGAAAAATGAACTTTCACCAGGTCTATGTTTTAGGAAACAGGTTCTGAAATTCACATGAAGAAATTCACATGTTATTTTCTTGAGCTTATCTTCTGAGAACAGTAGTTTCTGGTCAGAGTTAATACAAGTTGCCCTTGATAAGATTTGCCAGTGAGAAATACGTATCTTGAATAGATCAGAATCTCTTACTTACTAGACAGAAGGAAGTCACAGCACCCAGAGGCTTTTAGAAACATCACTGAACTGCCGGGTTGTCAATTGCAGGGAGCATCATTTAAGAATCCTGGGGGGGGGACTGGAGTGACAGCTCCACAGCCAAGAGCACTGATGCTCTTTGCAGGGGTCCCAGGTTTGATTCCCAGCACCCACATGGTGAATCACAACCGTTCTAACTCCAGTTCAGGGAATCTGATACCCTTTTCTGATTTTTGCGTGCATTGTGTGACACGGGTGCACTTCCACACATGCAGGCAGTACCCTTATGTACATAAAATAAAAATAATAAAGATTAAAAAATAAAAAAAGAATCCTGGGAAACAAATACTTAGTTGGTGATTAAGTTTGATGTCATAGACCTTTAGTCTACTGCTTTTAGCTACTCTGGACATGGAATTGTGGTTTATTTTCAATTACCCTCAGGTTCCTATTTCCTGAGCTTCCTGAAGAGGGCAGCACAATTCCTCTCTCTACTCCTCTGCCAACTGGAAGGAGGTCTTTTTGCACTGGGAAGTCGGATTCCAGATCCGATTCTCCAGAACCAGGGTAAGTGGAGCTGGTAACATGGTAGAGAAAATGAGGTGAGGGGCTACTTGACCTTATCCATGGAGTCACAGGCCTGTTTCCTCATGTCTTCAGTGGTATGCTTGGCCATGGAAAACTCTAGGTTCCTCAAAGACTCCACTTGTATTAGCCATGACCCAGGAAAGAGCAACAAACAATCCAGGCACAAAGGTCGCGGAGCAAGGAGGCTTATGCCAAATTAGAATAACCCCTGCCGAGGCAGCTTCAAGATGGAAGCAAAGATGTTCACTTTGACTTCTACTCAACAGGTGGAGTTTGCTGTTGGTTCTGGGGCCATAGTGATGTTCCTCACATCAATGCATACGTATAGACCAGCTCTCGTCATGATGCCCAGGACGTACTTGTAATCTAGAAAAGGATGCCCTGTCTTCAATTCTCTGTTCAGTTCTGACATAGATGCCCCACCTTCCACTCCAGTACTGTAGCTGTGTAGTAACATGTATGTCCTGTCTTCCATTCCAGTACTGTAGCTGTGTAGTCACATGGCTGTCCTGTCCTCACATTCCAGTACTGTAGCTATGTAGTCACATGGATGTCCTGTCTTCACATTCCAGTACTGTAGCTGTGTAGTCACATGGATGTCCCGTCTTCCCACTCCAGTACTGTAGCTGTGTAGTCACATGGATGTCCTGTCTTCACATTCCAATACTGTAGCTGTGTAGTCACATGGATGTCCCGTCTTCACATTCCAGTACTGTAGCTGTTTAGTCACATGGATGTCCCATCTTCAGTCTTCACATTCCAGTACTGTAGCTGTGTAGTCACATGGATGTCCCATCTTCAGTCTTCACATTCCAGTACTGTAGCTGTGTAGTCACATGGATGTCCCATCTTCAGTCTTCACATTCCAGTACTGTAGCTGTGTAGTCACATGGATGTCCCATCTTCAGTCTTCACATTCCAGTACTGTAGCTGTGTAGTCACATGGATGTCCCATCTTCAGTCTTCACATTCCAGTACTGTAGCTGTGTAGTCACATGGATGTCCCATCTTCAGTCTTCACATTCCAGTACTGTAGCTGTGTAGTCACATGGATGTCCCATCTTCAGTCTTCACATTCCAGTACTGTAGCTGTGTAGTCACATGGATGTCCCATCTTCAGTCTTCACATTCCAGTACTGTAGCTGTGTAGTCACATGGATGTCCCATCTTCAGTCTTCACATTCCAGTACTGTAGCTGTGTAGTCACATGGATGTCCCATCTTCAGTCTTCACATTCCAGTACTGTAGCTGTGTAGTCACATGGATGTCCCATCTTCAGTCTTCACATTCCAGTACTGTAGCTGTGTAGTCACATGGATGTCCCATCTTCATATTCTAGTACTGTAGCTATGTAGTCACATGGATGTCCCATCTTCATATTCTAGTACTGTAGCTGTGTAGTCACATGGATGTCCCGTCTTCAGTCTTCACATTCCAGTACTGTAGCTATGTAGTCACATGGAGGTCCTGTCTTCACATTCCAGTACTGTAGCTGTGTAGTCACATGGATGTCCCATCTTCATATTCTAGTACTGTAGCTATCTAGTCACATGGATATTGTTTCTTCCCGCTCCCATATTAATACTGTAGTTATTTTTTTAATATTTAATGTCTATGAGTGTATCGCCTGCATGTGTGTAGGTCTGCTCATGTCATTTGGTGCCATGGAGGTCTGAATAGGGAATCAGAGCCCCTGGAACTGGAGTCAGCTGCCATGTGGATGCTAGGAATTGAACCCAGGTCCTCTGCAAGAGCACCCAGTGATCTTAACCTCTGAGCCATCTCTCCATCCCCCATTACCATGGCTATGGAGTCACATGGATGCCCTGTCTTCCCATTTTAATACTGTAGCTACGTGGTCACAAGTTCTGGCCTTGTGCTTCCTGTTCTGCTGCCTCGACTCTACCCTCCACTCTTCATGCTCTATGCCTTGGATAATGACCGTGAGGAGGACATTTACTGGGAATGTGTTCTGCGCTTAAACAAGCAGCCGGATATCGCTCTGCTGGGCTTTCTTGGAGTGCAGAGGTAGGTACTGTGGCTATGAACAGAACCAAATGTTTTCCTTTAGAACTTTCAACACCAGCAGAAATTTGATATATTGATATTTACTTATTGATATGTTTATAGTTTATTTATTTGCATATCTGTCTTACCTGGCAATGTTATTTAGTCATCTTCATTTCTGAGAATATTTGGAGAAGATTATGAAACTCTTATTTATATGAATGTGTTTTTTCTTGCATTGTCATCTATAAACAAATGTGACTCATCTTACTGATATTTTGTACTTACATAAGGCAAAGTGTATATTTTATGTTCATTTTCCTTATGAAAAATTAATAGCATTAAATCTTTGGTGTTCATGGCCTTCCCTCATCATCTGCAGTTTTCAGTTTCAGATTCTAAGTGCTCTTTTTATCAGAAGGCATTACTTCCTGTTCCAGGGGAATACCAAATGATCAGGCTTTCCCTCTGGGACAGTGATAAAGGTGATAAGCTGGTCCTCTACCTACCCAAGAACTATATTTATGCCATCCCCAAAAGTGAATAAACTTTCATTGGGAGATAATGTTCTCAGAGTGGAATAACGACATAATAAAATGAGAAAAGCTAATGAAGGCAGGATTTGGACACAGTGTTAGTCTTTATGGTGTGCAGGGTCATCGATATACAGAAAGACAAATCTCTTTGGGATATAATAGGAACTCCTAAGTTGTTCCCAGTATATTTACTAAAATGTGGAAAAAAGTAAATTAAAAATTGAAACAAAGCCAATCTGTAGAAAAGTTTTACTGGGATCAAGAGCCAAAATAGCTGTCACCTATTTACCATACTGATCACTAATATTAGCAATTAATGGATTTCATTATAGGAAATTTTGGCCAGCAACCTTGTCAGTCCTTGGGGAGAATAAAAAGGTACAGTAGTCTTTAGTTCTTTTATCACATGTGCTTTTCTTTGCTGTGAAGTACTCCATTTATATGAGTGCTGCCTCCCACAAGCTGAACCTCCCTGCCCCCCATGAGGAACATTTATTCTTGTTGTTGCAGAAGATAACTCCTTTCTGGCCTCATTCTCCTTTTATAGGTTTTGCCAACCACAAAGGACGCTTGTTTTGCTTCAGCAGTAGAGTGTCTGCAGCAGATCAGGTAATGTCTAATTTGTTGAAAATCACACATGTCAAAATAGTGTTTCATCTATTGGCATAGTAATAAAAACGTGTTTTTTCCTACTCCATCTCCCTTCCGTTCCGTTCCCTTCCCTTCCCTTCCCGTCCCTTCCCGTCCCTTCCCGTCCCTTCCCGTCCCTTCTTCCCGTCCCTTCCTCCCGTCCCTTCCTCCCGTCCCTTCCTCCCGTCCCTTCCTCCCGTCCCTTCCTCCCGTCCCTTCCCGTCCCTATAGGGTCTTGCTATGTAGCTCAGGCTGGCCTTAAACTCATGGCAAACCTCCTGCTTCAGCCCTCCAAGTGCTGGGATTCCAAGTATATACCACCGTGCCTGGCTAATTGTGTCCAAGGCTTGAAGTGCCCCTCTCCAGATGCTGTCATAATCAAGGTGGAGATGAGAAAAATCTCTTTTGATACACTTTATCTTACTCTAAAATGCTCTGTTTTTCAAACAGGTAGAGATTTATCTTTAGCTAAAAGGGAAGTAACCAAATTCTCATTCAGAAAAGAGGAGGGTAAGATGCCATGTGGGTGAAAAGGGACATCCCTGTGTGAGTTCTTCATGGGAACACTGACCATTATTAGAAGTGTCTTTTCCCAGAGCAATATAGGATCATGTAGGTCATCCTGCTTGCCTGATGTGTCCAGTTTGAAGCATGTGAATCCCAAGAGAGAGTATTGTCAAAAAGTTAGTGAGATGGCTTTATTACAAAATCTTACGACTTTTTTTCACAACAGCACAACCTTTACTCCATCAGACAAACTTAAAGTCATCCAGCAGACTTTTGAAGAGATCTCCCAGAGTGTTCTGGCATCCCTTCAGGAGGACTTCCTGTGGTCCATGGATGACTTGTTCCCTGTTTTCTTGTATGTGGTGCTACGGGCCAGGTATCCAAGCTCTTTGGCTTCTTTGTTATTATTGTGGAATTATTTGTCATTTTGGCAGGTCTACTCTTTGCTTTTTCTGAACTGATGGTAGCAGCTTGGTTCCACCTCTGTTAACCATCCCACTGTGTGCTCCACCTCTGTTAGCCATCCCAGTGTGCTCCACCTCTGTTAGCCATCCCAGTGTGCTCCACCTCTGTTAGCCATCCCAGTGTGCTCCACCTCTGTTAGCCATCCCAGTGTGCTCCACCTCTGTTTGCCATCCCAGTGTGCTCCACCTCTGTTAGCCATCCCAGTGTGCTCCACCTCTGTCAACCATCCCAGTGTGCTCCACCTCTGTTAGCTATCCCACTGTGCTCCAACCTCTATGTTAAACTGGTCTCTCTCTGCCATCAGTTGATTCAGAAGGATGGTCCACTTAGAAGCATACCTGACTTAGATCTTTTTGTCTCTGGGGCAGGATTAGGAATTTGGGCTCAGAAGTACATCTCATTGAGGATCTGATGGACCCCTATCTTCAGCATGGGGAGCAAGGCATAATGTTCACCACCCTGAAAGTGAGTGTATTATTTAACACTTTACATCTTAAATCTGTCCTTCATTTATTGTATGAATCTTCACTTTTTCCTCCCTTTCTTCTCTGTTTCTTCCTTGTGGCCGTTGTTCCTGCAATAGGTCTTACTCTGTAAGGCAGACTGGCCCGGAGGTCTTAGCACTGCCTCTGCCTCCCAAACGCCACAGCTACGGCAGAGCTGCCATTCCCAGCCGATTTCCTACGGATGGAAAAATTCAGTGCAAACATTAAATACCTTAAGAACATACATTGTTGATATTAAAAACATGGTAATACATTAAATTAAGACAAGTCAGGGGCTGGAGAGATGGCCTAGCGGTTAAGAGTGCCGACCACTCTTACAGAGGACCCGGGTTCGATCCCCAGCACCCACATGGCGGCAGAGATCCGTCTGAAACTTCAATTCCAGGAGAATTCCCCAGTTCCAGGGGAATCCGACACCCTCTTCTGACCTCCGCGGCATTGCACGACACGGGTGCACAAACCTGCATGCAGACAGTACATTCATACACATACAGAAATAAATAAAATTTTAAAAAATTAAAAAAAAGACAAGTCAGTTATTCAAAGTACTAATGAAAATTGTTCAGTACCTAGCATTCTCTATAAAACATTCAAATTGTTGTAAATATTTACATTTTATATAAATAATTACAACTCTAGAAAAGAAACACAAGGGATTCTTAGTGCACTAAAAAGTGCCAAATAAGCCGGGCGTGGTGACGCACGCCTTTAATCGTAGCACTCAGGAGGCAGAGACAGGTGGATCTTTGTGAGTTCAAGGCCAGCCTGGTCTACAGAGTGAGTTCCAGGACAGCTGGGGCTACAGGAAGACCCTGTCTCAAAAAGACAAAAAAAAAAAAAAAGTGCCAAACAGCAGAACTATTTTATGAGGCTAAGGGAAGACACAGAGGCACTATGTAAATAATGGATTTGATTCCATTGTTTCTTCCCCTCACATTAACTGTATAGAGAAGTTACAGCAAGGTTCTCTAATCTGGATGCCCTGTAAGGATTGTTAAAAATAATTTTCACTTCCCACTTGTTTTTTTCTTCAAATTTAGAAGAATGTTATTAGATGAAAGAAAGATAGAAAATGGTGGATTAGGGGCCAGCAAGACGGTTCAGTGGGTAAAGGTGCCTGCTAACCAACCAGACGACCTGAATTCAGTCCTTGGGACCCACATGATGGAAAAAAGAACCAACTCCCACAAGCTTTCCCCTGCCGGCCTTCACAAGTCCACAGTAGCACATGTACTAAATTGCCAGCACATAGGTGGTTCAGTGCAGAATCCTCTCCTGACACGTGGGAGGCCTGGGTTTGATTCTTGGTCCATGCGGAGTCCAGTCTTATTTAAGCTGGCCATAGTGGCACACGCCTGTAATCCCAGCACTCGGGAGGCAGAGGAAGGCAGATCTCTGTGAGTTCAAGGCCAGCCTGGTCTATAGAGCAAGCTCCAGGCCAGCTGGGACTAAAGGGAGACCCTGTCTCAAAAAGGGAAAAAAAAAAAAAAAAGACACTTCTGGAAAAAGCTAAAGAATAAAGAATAGACCTACTGTGCCAGTGTACAAAATGTTATGAAATTACAGTAAGATGAGAAAGTATATTATGATCATGTGAAGAGACACTACCCACTGGAAAAGAGGAAGAGCACCCGTACGGACAGTGCAATAATAAAACGGAAACCACGAGGGTGTGGTGGCGCAGGCCTTTAATCCCAGCGCTCGGGAGGCAGAGGCAGGCAGATCTTTGAGTTCAAGGCCAGCCAGGTCTACATAGTGAGCTTCAGGCCAGCTGGGCTACAGGGAGACCCTGTCTCAAAAAGACCAAAGTAAATAAATAAATAAATAAATAAAATAAAACAAAAACATAAAAAAATGGAAAGTACAGGGACTAAAGAGATGGTTCGACAGTAAAAACACTTGCTGTTCTTCCCAAGGACCTGGGTTCAATTCCCAGAGCCCACATGACAGCTAACAAACTTTAGTAACTCCAGTTCCATGGGGTCCTACACCCTCCACCCTCTCCTGACCTCCATGCACTACATCATGTGGGTGTACTCATGTATACAAAGGCAATATACTCATACACATAAAATAAAAACAGAAGCCAGGCGTTGTGGCACATGCCTTTAATCCTAACACTTGGGAGGCAGAGGCAGGTGGATCTTAGTGAGTTCAAGGCCAGCCTGGTCTATAGAGCGAGTTCCAGGACAGCTGGGGCTATAGGGAGACCTTGTCTCGAAAAGACCAAAAAAAAAAAGTAAATAAAAAATAAAAATAGATAAAATATTTAGAAAAAATGGAAAATACAAATTAAAATTAGAAGAGAAATGATTTGATAAATGGCAAAGTATTATCTGATTTGTCAGTAGTTTTAGAGGAACAGTAGGACAGTCAGTTATACTTGGAGGTTTATAGAAAAGAGAAGAGAAGAGGTTGTATGTAACAAAGAGAAAAGTTATATTAAAATAACCAAAAAAATCCTCTAGAATGTAATGTCACCTTTATGGCTCAAGTTAACCTTTTCAACTTTAAACATTAATATTTAAATATTAATATTTTCGTTATATAAATTGAAAAAGAAGCAAGCAGTAGAGACCCCACTGGCTACAAATTACTTTTTTGATATTTATATGAAGAGTGTTTATAAACAGAGTACTAAGGGAAAAACTAGTAAGTTTGCATGTAGATATAGTGGTGCAGATTTAAGCAAGGTAGTGCCTAAAATAGCAGCCCAACTGCAGTTCTGCCCAGCACTGGTAGCTTTGCAGTGGACTTACGGTCCCACATTACTGAGATGACACGTTGGTTACTGTGCCATGGCACTAATGATCACTAGAGACGCTGCCAACAACAGCACGGTGTCAGGAGTGTGGGACTTGGGAATCCTTGGTGGAATTTATCCTCGGGAACTGAATTCAGGAGTGGGAAATGTGTGTTACCCTGACGTGGTGTTCGGCGTACTATAGGATTCCCAGCCCCGAGTGCCTTCAGCATCCCTGAGGAGCCCTCTCAAAATGCCTTCCTGAAACTCCGACTGGCCAGGTCTGCAGGGACACTCAGGTTCTGTGCCATTGACTGTCCCGAGAGTCCTGATCACACTCGTCCCTGTAACCTTTAAACATGTCCTGAGGGCCCAGCCACTAGTGCGTGTTGTGCTGTTTCTGATTGGTAAAGCTGTAAACACAGTTCATATATAGTTTTTTATTTATTTTAGGAATAGAAATTTTAAATTTGTTTATTTTAGGAATAGAAATATAAAATTTTACCTATATTAATTACAACTAGACTGCAAATAGAAATTGGATAGACCCGAAGGGAGCAAGGAAAGGTGTAAGCAAGAAACTGTTAATCAAGGGAGTTTCTTTCTTGACTCACATGCATTTCTTTTTAAAATGTCATTTCTTTAAAAGTAATTGAAGTAAATTTCAATTTGAATTTGTTTTGAACTTTTTTCAGGCATGTTACTACCAGATTCAGCGTGAGAAGCTTAACTAGGGTGCATAATAGCTTGCAAACTGGATTATCTGCTGTGGACGGTTACGGCACCATCTGGAGTCTTTAAAATGGTGGAGAAAAAGAAAGGTGTTGAAATTGGAAAGGACTTTGTGTTACACTGGTTGTAATTTTTGAGCCTTACTAATAATTAGAGCCCTGAGCCCAGGATATGTAAAACTTTGTAGTTTAAATGAAATTGGAAAACGAGGTAAAATCAGATTAGACCAGTCTCTGGTCTTTGCTAAGTTCCCAAAATTCCATACACCTACTAATTAGGAAAAGAGATTACCCTCTCTACAGTAAAACGTGTCCCCTACATGAAGTTGCAAGAAAAATTCCCAGCACAGCTTCTTACATTAACGAAGCTGGTAAGTGAGCATGGTGGCACAGCCTTAATCCCAGTACTGGGGAAGCAGTGGCAGGTGGATCTCTGTGAGATTGAGGCCAGCCTGGTGTACATACTAAGTTCCAGGCCAAATGGGCTACAGAGACACCCTGTCTCAAAACAAAAAGAAAATCAAGCTGGTGAATATTTTCAGGTTTCAGGTTTGCCTGAATCCATCAGCGGTTAACCAGGTCCCTTGGCAAGGCAAGCCTACTAGAAGGTGTAGTAGCCATCTTGCTTCCTAGACCCTGCCACCCACATGCGGCATGCTGCTTTGCTGGTGGGTGGGGATGGAGAGGAATTTTTAAACTGCAGTTTTAACTTTTTCTAAGTTGTTCCACCAGGGTATTTGTTGTGGGAGAGGCTCTGTGCGGTGACTGCTACATCCCACTGCCAAACATGGAATGCATCCAACAGGAGTCTTTGACCTCCTGGTTAAAAAGAACATAGGAGTTGTGTTTCTGGTCTTCTCGATGTGAAGAGAGTGAACATACTAGAACTCAAACACTGGCTCTGAGCTGCCACAGAGCCTCATGGGTCCACGAGCCTCATGGGTCCACAGAGCCTCATGGGTCCACGAGCCTCATGGGTCCACGAGCCTCATGGGTCCACAGAGCCTCATTGGTCCACGAGCCTCATGGGTCCACAGAGCCTCATGGGTCCACAGAGCCTCATGGGTCCACGAGCCTCATGGGTCCACAGAGCCTCATGGGTCCTCGTGCCGTGCCAGTGAGGCACCTGGTGAGCTTCTCTGTGCAGCTGCTGCTGGGGGCTGAAGAAGCACGGAAGCTGGAAACAGCACTGCAGCTGGAAGCAGGGCACTGTAGCCTCCTCGGCCGGTCGTGCCTCTTCCCTCTACCTTCACTAAACTCAGATGGGAAAAGGGGACGCAAGCTTTGGCCTTTCCCATCGCAGAAGTATTGTGGCACCTCAACCTTTTAGCATTTGGCTTTTTCAAAGTGTCCTGTCCTGAGTTGATGGTTCACAGTGTACTCGTAGCACTGGTAGTCTTGTGGATAACAGGTGCTCTAACTCATCTCCTCTCTAGTCCACCTCGCGAGCACATCGTGTCCTGATTTATGTGACGTGACTCAGCAGATGTTCATTACTTTTGAAAAGGATCATGGTTTCTGCTCTACTTTATAATCAAGAAAAGTGTTTGTTAAAATACTGTTTTGGAATGTTGGCAGTTTTCATAATAAAAGACATCATATTTGTGAAGTTGTCTCATGATTCTAGAAGAAATGACTTAGGGAAGGCAAAAAAAATTAAAGGAAGCCCAGGCTTAATATTTCTTTCCCACAGTGTGATTCGTGTGTCTTTGACCTCAGAGGCTCTCTGGGTTTAGAAAGCTCTCTCTCTCTCTCAGGTAAACAGAAGCCTGTCGTTGCAGCACGTTCACTTCTAATCCCAAGAACCCGAGGACAAGAGTCTTAAAGGAAACCTGGTTCTTTGAGTAAAATACATTTTGGTAGTTACTAGTTTTTGTTTTCCCCTCATGTTTTGGGAAGAATAGAGTTAGGGTTGAAGATCCTGGGTAGTCACATTTTCTCAAGGACTGTTTCTGTTTCCCACTGCGGGATGTACCTGCTCCCGGCTCTCAAAGACTAGTCCGTGTTCACACTTTGTGTTTCCATCGGAGATGGTTTAGACTTTTTCAACAAGCACACAAATACGTTTGGCTAGTAAAGACAAAGTGATCGAACATCTAGCCCCTTAAGAGAGAGGTGGGAATAATGATGAAAGTGGGCAGAAAGTCTGAGATAAAATCGTCTCACTTCTAACACATTGGGGTTTCTAGTGAAGCTGCCTAATGACCACAAAGTTTCCATTCTGTATGCTTCTCAGTTGCATCTTGAAATGATAAATTTCCCAGTCTCTGGGGGGGAATCTCCAATTCTCTAAGCCAGTACTTGTGAATAGGTGTGACTAGAACTTCCAGCATGCGTGGAACTGTGCAAGGAGGTCTTGGTGAGTGCGTATGGCAGCACTCATGGGCAAGGATCAGTCACCGTCCTCCCCATTTTACAACAAGGACTCCAGCTAGAACTTCACTACTTACCTTTTACTCTTCCCTGATACACGTGCCCTTTTAGACCTGTGCTCTGCATTGAGGTTGAAAGAAAGGAAAAGAAAAAGAGAGAGAGAGAGAGAGAGAGAGAGAGAGAGAGGGAGGGGCTGGAGAGATTCAGTGGTTAAAGGCATTGACTGCTTTTGTTGGGGACCCAGGTTTGGTTTTCTTTATTTTTTTTTTATTTTTGTATGTGTATGAATGTACTTTCTGCATGCAGGTTTGTGCACTAGTGTCGTGCAATGCCACGGAGGTCAGAAGAGGGTGTCGGATTCCCCTGGAACTGGAGTTCTCCTGGAATTGGAGTTATAGATGGTTCTTAGCCACCATGTGGGTGCTGGGGATCGAACCCGGGTCCTCTGCAAGAGCAGTCGGTGCTCTTAACTGCTAGGCTATCTCTCCAGCCCCCCAGGTTTGGTTTTCACGGGCCACATGGTGTCTAACAACTATCCATAAGTCCAGTCCCAGGGGAATCCGATGCCCTCATCTGGCTTCCATGGGTACTGCACACACCCTCTTATATACAGGCAGGCAAAACACTCATTCTCATACAAATTTAAAAAAAAAAATTCAAGCCGGGCGTGGTGGCGCACGCCTTTAATCCTAGCACCTGGGAGACAGAGACAGGTGGATCTTTGTGAGTTCAAGGCCAGCCTGGTCTACAGAGTGAGTTCCAGGACAGCTGGCTGTGGTGGCACACATCTTTGATCCCAAGGCTTGGAAAAGGGAAATGAAGATAGGAGGATCTGGAGTTCAAGGTCACCCTTGGTGACAAAGTTTGAGGCCAGCCTAGGCTACAGGAGACTGTCTTAAAAAAAAAAAAAAAAAAAAAAAAAATTTAAAATCTCCGGTGGGTATATATTATCCTGAGATAGGTGACTCTGGGTGGATATGCTGGTAATATGAGAAAAAAAATACTAGGCAGAGATGGAGAAGAATGCAGATGGATGGATCATTTTAAGTACTTAAGGTTGGTGAGGGGAGGGTTAGGAGTTCTGTGGTTAGGCTAGTGAGATCGGGATTAAGTCAAAGAGGATGTGCAGAGATTTTCTCCAGAGCAGTGAGGTGACTTTGGCAGCTAATAGCCAGCTACTGTCTCCTCACTTTGGTCTGCACAGGAGCCATAACGTTGCGTCTGCAGTCTCACAGGTAAGAGAAGGCACCTCCAGTAGCTTAAAAGAATTCTGGGTAATCCAGATGGCTGAATCTCATAGAACTCAAGTTACATAAGGAATTTTATGGTTTTGAAAACCATTTTTTAAAGACAGGGTCTGCCTATAGCCCCCAGCAACTCACTGTGCAGACCCAGCTGGGCTCAATCTCAGAGTGCTGGGATTAGAGGTGTGTGCCCTCACACCTGCCCTGAGAACCCTTCTTAGGTGTGGGACACTGAGATGTTGCCAAGCTTAAGTAAAACAGTGTCATCTTCATCCTAACTTGACAGAATTTGATGCAGAAGCCACCAGCAGACTGTTTTCTCCTAAGTTCCAAGTGCTTTTCAGGATTTCCCTATTAAGCATTTGGAAAAACAAACAAAATAGTGGTAAGAGATCAAAAGATTGCATAGTAGTTGGGACATTTTGTAAAGCTGAGGGAAATGCTGACCATAAATTTGAGTCTAGCCTGGGCTATATAGCAAGACTCAAAAAAAAAAAAATACACCTGCCTCCAATACTGGCCATTGTCCTCCCTGTCCTACTTAGTTAATCAGCTGTTGAGTATTTATCTTCCAGCTTCACAGTCCACGGCAGAAACAGGTAAGCCTCAGCTGACAGTGCTGGTGCAGAAGTCACCAACGGGGAGGGAAGTCACAGATCACCTTTCAGAACCAAGCAACCAAAGCCACTTTTGATTTCCCACCTACTGAATGTCTCTCTGATCCCCTGTCTGGAAAATGATGATTTTTACCATCTCTAAGACCTGGTCAGCACCTGATTTTGAAGTCTGAGAGGAAAAGAGAGGAAGGACAGTCGGGGGGAGAGGGGGCTGGAATTCAGCTGTCTCCCACCTTAGGACAAGGCTTCAGCTACTTCCCAGCTCCGCATAGGAGGGATGTCTTTTTACTTCTGGATCCTGGCCTCATGTCTCTAAACCATTTCCCAGCACCAACTGAAATACCAAGAGTGTGCTATGGCCAAGTGCTGACAAGGCTACAGCCTGAGTAAGAGTAAGGTCGGGGCTGGAGAGATAGCCTAGCGGTTAAGAGTGCCAACTGCTCTTGCAGAAGACCAGGGTTCAATTCCCAGCACCCATATGGCGGCTGAAAACCATCTTTAACTCCAGGTCCAGGGGAATCCCACGCCCTCTTCTGACCTCTGTGGCATTGCACGACACGGGTGCACAAACCTACATGCAGACAGTACACTCATACACATAAAAAAGAAATTTAAAAAAAGGTCTCTGCACCCCCTCCACAGATGCCACACAAAGGACGCTGATGCCCAGGAGGACATAAGTGGAAAGTTCTTGGCCAGCGAGTGAGAGGCCATTTTCTATTTGTTTCTATTAATTCTCCTTAAGCTTGGATCCCATAACCAAATGCCATAGAGTGACTTAAACAAGAAAAACATTTTTCACAAGTCTAGAGGCACAAAGTCTAAGATCAGGAAGCCATGGTCAGGTGCCTGTTTTGCAGACAGCTGCCTTCTCTTAACTCACAGGGCAGCAAGAGAAAGAACCACTCTGTCATAGGCCACTAATACCCTCACGAGGGGCCTGTCCTCATAACTGAATCCAAACCTAACAGTGGCTCCCAAAGGCCCAGTTTCCAAATCCCATCACACTGGGGATTAGAATGTCAATATATGAAGGGGGGGAAGGGGGAAGTCTAGGAAATTTGTTTAAAAACCCTGAAAACAACCAAGCAAGAACAGTGGATAGAATTCCTCTTAAATTATAGAGATGAAAATTGCTGCTTATGTCCGTGAGGCTGAAACACTTTTGGTCAACATGAGCCTTTTAGAACGTATTCATTAGCTATGCAAATGCCTCTCACATTGGATATAGATTTACTAGAAGCCATTTCAATAATTAAAATTCACAATGGAAACCACTGCCTGTTTCTGAAGCACAGTCTGTCTGTGATGCTCCCTCATAAGGAGGTCTTGGAAACCAGTTCCTGGCTCCCCTCTGCTGAATGGAAGGCTGGGTCAGCACATTAGCATGTGGGCATGAAATATGGGAGAAACTTGCTCCATCCTATGGTGATCTGGCTTCACCAAGGACATGGCTCAGGAGCCACACTGACGTGATAGGCACTTACATTCAGGTAAAATACTTATATACATAAAAAAGAAAGATAACATAGATATATAGATTATTTGATGGAATACTTCCTGAGTATGTGTAAAGTTCACGTAAGCTGGGTCTGATGGATGTGACTGTAATCCCAGCACTTGGGAGATGGAGCAGGAGGATCAGAAATTCAAAGTCACACCAAGTCATCCTTGGCTACCTAGCAAGTTAGAGGCCATCCTGGGCTACATGGGACCTTGTGTCAAAAGCAATCAGAAACTTCATATAGCTGGTCATAAGATACAGTGCATTTCAATGAGTGAATATGAGACACCACATTACCAAAAGATAAAATGAACTGCACACATTTAAACCTACCACGAATCCTGCATGATGTAGCAGCTTTGAATGTAGGTAGAAGGTACAGCCTGGGAGTGGTGTGTTGTTGTAGTGAGTTCCTCAGTATCATAAGCAGGATTAGCATTAGGGCATGATTTTTCTGAACTGGTGGACAAGTTGACAAAACTCAGTGAGCAACAAATTAATTCCTCAGAGGCTGGAGAGATGGCTCAGTGGTTAAGAGCAATGGCTGCTTTTGCAGAGGACCCAGGTTCAATTCTCAGCACCCACATGGTGGCTAACAACCATCTGCAACTCCAGTTCCATGGGAATCTGACACCCTCCTCTGACCTCCATGGGTATTGCATGATATGGGTGCACTTACATACATGCAGGCAATACACTCATACACATAAAATAAACCAAATTCCTCAATTATGGGGGTAGCAATCCTTCAAACTCAATGTGTTTTAAAATTAAAAAATATTTTGTCTTTATATAAAGAAAAATTGAGTTCTAAGTCAGATAATTCCTCTGTGTGTGTGTGTGTCTGTGTGTCTGTGTGTCTGTGTGTTTCCCCAGTGACATGAAAGTCCAAAGAGGGATTTGAAAGTTCTCACAGGTCACGAGGCCCCCTCGCTATGCAGGTCAACTTCCTTGCAGAACACTGGGCGTGACTGATGCTTTTGCCCTCGTTTCCTCAACCCTTTTCCCATTCTGTGGGCTGAAATGTAGACGTGATGGCAGGAGGTCCTGCTGCCATCTTGGAGCAGATGGATGTCGCACACCGGGGCAGAGCGATGAGCTGGCAGGAGCCTCCTCCCTGAGAACTCTATGGGAAAGGCTGGCCCTTCCAAGTCTGGGTTGTCTCTGCCTCTGAATTGTCAAATGATCAAGATAGAAACTTCTCCTTTGCTAAGCCATTGTTCTTTCGGATATCTATTTTGTGAGAGTAAACCTATATTTAGAAAAACAAAAAATAAAGATTAAGCTTCTCAAATTAGCTGTTAAAGTTGAGTAATTACATTGACAGAGCTAAGATGGAATGGACCTACACATAATCCACGGGAGACTTATCTAGCTAGATTTAGAACATTTGTAGAGTTGAGGCAGGAAGACTATCTACAAAAAGCCAGATTATTATTATGCTGTCTCTAGATTCTAAGATTGCCACAGCAGTAATCTGCAGTATATAGTTCAGTGAGATCTTGTAACTGCATAGCTGATCACTGAAATCTGTGAAGAACTGCAAGGTGCCCTATATAGAATGCAGCACCAGTCCACATTCAGGCAGGGAAGGGTGGGACCTGAGCACTCAGTGATGGGTAAAATCATCTAGCAAACAGATGGATGGTAAACCAATATAAGACAGTTTGTCATTTATTGAAAAGAGATGGAAGGACTGGTAAAATAGCTCAGTTCCAGGGGAATCTGAGACCCTCTTCTGACCTCCGCGGCATTGCACGACATGGGTGCGCAGACCTGCATGCAGACAGTACATTGATACACATACAGAAATAAGTAAAATTAAAAAAAAA
>VZQC01007398.1:3473382-3568069 GCA_009823505.1 Rhizomys pruinosus | reverse complement strand
CCCAAGTGCTAGGATTAAAGGAGTGTGCCACCACGCCTGGCCAAGGAGAGTTTTTTTAAGGAACATTTTCAATAAGTATTTTCAGAAAGGGCAGAAATCATTGACTATGTTTGAGTTAGAAAAGGGGGATCCATAAAGCAACAGAGTAGTTTTAGAATGAACTTCCATCCAGTAACATCTCTGGAGAGATGGCCTAGTGGTTAAGAGCGCCGACCGCTCTTACAGAGGACCCAGGTTCGATCCCCAGCACCCACATGGCGGCCGAGAACCGTCTGAAACTCCAATTCCAGGAGAACTCCAGTTCCAGGGGAATCCGACACCCTCTTCTGACCTCCGCGCCATTGCACGACACGGGTGCACAGACTTGCATGCAGACAGTACATTCATACACATATAGAAATAAATAAAATTAAAAAAAGAGGAATGTTAACGGCGTGTTCTCCTGGCACCTCACACCTAGTTCATCTAACATTAGTCACAACCCTTTGAGAAAGCTAGCTTATTTGCATTTTGCCAAAAGGAAATGTTCTCACACAGTCACATAGCTTTTTGAAGTTCACAATAAACCATGAATGGGGCTTGGAGTGAGAGTCTTTAGCCTTTCCACGCTCTGTGAGCCTCTGCAGCCAATCCACGTGGTGCGAGCAGACATTCATTCTCCATCACACCTGCCTTCCTTCCTGTCCCCACCTTCCACCCGGCCTCTGTTCTTTTTCTCTAGGCCTGTCTGGAATCCTGAGGCTCTTACTGCAGGAGCTGAGTCTTTTCTACAGCCGAGATGTGAATGGAGTGTGTCTCTTATATGACCTTCTCCACGCCCCATGGCTGCAGGCTCTGCTAAGGGTGAGCGCTCCAACTCCTTTCTACAGCGCGCCATCTGGAACAGACTGAAAATCTTTGCTTGCTGTGACCAGGAAAAACAAGAGTCTTGGTTCATTCAGGTTGCTGTAACAGCATGCTACAAACTGTTTGTTTGTGGCATAAAACTGCATCTTCTTTATTTTATGAACTTTTTTTTGTGTGCTCTGGCTGTCCTGGAACTCACTCTGTAGACCAGGCTGGCCTTGAACTCACAGAGATCCTCCTGCCTCTGCCTCCCAAGTGCTGGGATTAAAGGCATACGCCACCACACACCTGGTAGATTTTATGAACTTTTAATTTCAGAACAAAATAAACAAAACCCAAAAACCCTGATACACAACACTCAATGCTGCTGTCAAGTGAGGGAAAGGATTTTTCTGTCTTAAGATACAAAGACAGAAGAGAAGAAAAAAATTCAATAGAGAGCCAGATGTTCAGGGCCAGTCGAGGCTGCTCCGAGAGCCATAGGGGAAACTATAGAGCCAACACAGGCTTTCCGGTGGGAACTCTAATCTAGTTTTTCCATGCAAGATCCATCTCTCATCACCCTTAATGGGAGGGGGCACAGATCTCATCAGGAACAGCAGTACTGGGCCCCTCTACTGTCACCTCAACTACATCAATGACAGGTAACTTAGCTTGAACAATTGTGGTAGATGCAATTGGAATGGGTCTGGAGATTCTGAGGCAAGAATCCAGAAGACAGCAGATGGTTTCTAACAGCCAGGCCACAGGATCTTTGACAGCCTTATTCTTGACAGCCTCAGCCACCTGAGGCAAGGGTTGATCTCTAGATGGTTTTTGGCCACCACGTAGCCCATTGTAGAGTTGTCTTAAGTGCCCGGACTTCTCGATCTGCTCCATGTTTTCTGTCCAGCGGTAGGTACTCATTATAATGTAGCAGGGTGAAGACATAAATCTACTGGAGATTGTCATCCAAGATGTCCTACATGAGCTTGCAGAGGTTCCCAAAACTTTGCCCTGCTCTCCTCCATTTTTTTTTTTTCTCTGCTCTCTCCACACTCTGGTAGCTCTGGGCCTTCTTTGATCATGGAGACCAGGCTTTCCCCATCAAGTTCCTTGGGCATCTGTGCAGGCTAATCATCAACAGGCTCCAATCAGATGAACTTCCATGAAGAGAATTGTCTACCTGCTCTTTCCCTCACCAGTAATGTAGTAGATGGTCCTCTCCTTCATGTGAGACCTCAGACATGGAAGTCATCTCATCCCAGACTAAGAGATGTGCTCACATGCTGAGAGACAGTATGATTAGTGGAAACTTCAAGAATTCCAAATTTAGTTTCTTAGAGAATGCCATAAAATTTCTTATAGTTCTCTGTCTTCTACCAGCTCAGAGATGAACACAAGTCACTTCTTCACAAATGTTTTTGTGAAAGGCTTTTAAGCTTTTGCTCTACTGGAGCCTGTCTTGAGGGATATTGAGGAAGAGGTCCCCAGAGTCAACCACACCACAGATACAGTTGAGAAATTTAGCTATCAACTCATCACAACTATCCATGATGAACACATAACGGGCGTAGAATTTGATGCTCATCCTGTTGTTCTTAAAGAGGCCAAAGGGAACTCAGAAATGAAGAACAATGTGCCGAATTCTTCTTCCAGAAGCCCCTGGGATCATAAGCAAGTTACCACAGTGGCCACCAGCAGCTCCAGTTCAGCTGCCCACAACCCCTGGTCCGTAAGTCCAACTGTGGACAAATAAAAATACCGTAAAAAACCTCATTCCTGGGGATGGAGAGACCTGGGTTTCCCACCACCAACGTGGCAGATGTCAGCTCTCTTTACTCGGTAGCTAGTCACACACTACCACATGCTATTCAGCTGTTGACACAGCTGCCCCAGCTGCTTCTTCCTCTGAGAGCCTTTTCTCCCAAACGTCTGTGATCTTCCAGATCCGTTCTCCCACTTTCGCCCTTCTGCAGGTCTATGACTGCCTCCAGGAATTTAAAGAAAAGAAGCTAGTTCCTGCCACTTCTCATGCGCAGACTTTATCCTATGAGGTAAGGTGATTCTACCCTAGCAAAGCCCCTAACGATGTCCTCTGACCTGCAGTGCTTGCTTAAATGAATGGAGGATTCTTTTGGAAAAAACTTGATGAACGAATATGCATTTTAGTAAATATTAGTAATTGAATTTAAAATAAGGAAGAAAGTTGTCTATTTTCCCAAATCAATACCCACCATTTTTAGCAATGTGTCTCCTTCCTTCCTTCCTTCCTTCCTTCCTTCCTTCCTTCCTTCCTTCCTTCCTTCCTTCCTTCTTCTTTCCTTCATTTTTCTTTCTTCTTTTTGATTTTTTTAAGATAGCATCCTCTTAGTAGCCCCAGCACTCACAGAGATCTGCCTGCCTCTTCCACCTGAGTGCTGGGATTAAAGGTGTGCCCCACCACACCCAGCGTTTTTCCTCTCCCTTACATTCAGCTCACCCTGTCAGTGGGGTCATGTTGCAGTAAGGATTCTCCAGTTTCCCTCTCTAACACGGACCTAACTGAATTCCAGTCTTCACTACCATCTTCCTCCGTCCCATCTTACTCAGAATTTGGATGAACAAATGTCCTGTTATCTCCCCTTTCCAATACATTTGGTCGCACGGCTCCTGTGCCACCTCCTATAAGCCATTATCATGCCTTACACAGATAACTGGATACAGTTCCTACCGGCTCTCTTAGTTCTCGCCTTGCTTCCCTGTGGGAAGCAGCCAAAGAAACTCTTCTTCACAGCAGGCCTGTCATTCCCCTCTCTGCCCAATTCCTTCTCATGATTTCCCATCTCTGAATAAATACCAAGATTCTTGCACAGACAAATATAACTGAGCTTCTATGACTTTTTATTTTTTTTTTATTTTTATTTATTTTTTTTTTTTTCTGAGGCAGTCCCACCTGGCCTGGAGCTCACTCTGTAGACCAGGCTGGCCTTGAACTCACAGAGATCCACCTGCCTCTCCCTCCCAAGTGCTGGGATTAAAGGCGTGCACCACCACGCCCGGCGTCTATGACTTTGTTTTGCACTTATTCTTCTCCATCCGCTCACCCTGCTCCAGCCATGTCGGCCCCTGTGGTGTTTCAAGTCCATCTGACATGGTCCTGGTGCATGCCTTTGCCCATGCCCGCCCCTAACACTGTGTTCTTGCTGTGAATCTGCCCTGTCTACTTCTCCACTGCTCAAATGACAGCTTCCAGGTTGAGGTTCTCCTGGGCACCCATCTAAAGCTGTCTTCCCTCCTCTGACTGCTTCATCAGCTTTCCTGGCTCATTTTTCTTCTTAACACTTATATCAGACAAAATTGTCCATTTTTATATATTATTTATGTTTTACTTTTGGGCTGTGCCTCCTGACTGGAATGTGAACTCCAGAGGAATGTCTGCCTGCTAGGTCTTTTTGCGCCACCTAAAGTGATGCCCAGCACTTAAAACGTGTTCAGTAAATATTTGCTGAATGAATGAATAAATTCAATTCATTTTTGATATATGTTGCTCAAACCATAGAATAAACCAAAGAGAAAGAAGGAGAAAACTTTGTTCCCTTAATTCCAGTAATCGGCACTTCCAACTGTCCTCAGTTGTGGGCAGGAAACACACACATGACATTTTATTCTGCTGTAACCCTAGTGAACAGAGGTAAAGCTGGTGCTTGCTTCTTTTCATTTGGCTATACGCAGTGAGGCTGGGTGCTGAGGATTCATGGGGCTGAGTAAAGCTTCAAAAGGATAGTGTGTCCTCAGAAAGCAGGTCTGTGGTTTAACCACAGCACAAATGGGAACTCATTCTGTGCATCATTTTATATTGCAACAAGTATTGAAATTGTTGGTGAAATGATATACTTTAAAAATATTTCTTATTATTTTTACTTTCTTTTAAATTTTTTAAAATTTTAATTTATTTTTGTATGTGTATTGATGTACTGTGTGCATTGTAGGTTTGTGCACCTGCGTCGTGCAAGGCTGCGGACGCGAGTAGAAGAGGGTGTCGGGATTCCCTTGGAACTGGAAGTTCTCCTGGGAATGAGTTTCAGGCAGTTTTCAGCCGCCATGTGTTTGCTGGGGATCAAATCCCGGGGTCCTCTGTTAAGAGCTGGGGGTCGTTGCTCTTAACCACTAGCCATCTCTCCAGCCCCTAATTTTACTTTCGTATGTGTATGAGTGTATTGCCTGCAGTACATCTTAGTGCACCCATCCAGGGAATGCTGAAAGAGATCAGAAGAGGGGCGTAAGGATACCCTTAGAACTGGATGTATGGACAGTCATTAGCACCACAGGCCACTGAGATATATAAGAGTGTCAGTGCTCTTAACCACTGAGCAAGTTCTCACGACTCCAAACTTTATATATATATATATATATTCTATATATTCATTATATTTACTTTTTTTTTGGTCTTTTTGAGGCAGGGTCTCCCTGTAGCCCCAGCTGGCCTGGAACTCACTCTGTAGACCAGGCTGGCCTTGAACTCACAAAGATCCGCCTGCCTCTGCCTCTCAAGTGCTAGGATTAAAGACGTGCACCACCATGCCCGGCTGATATATATACTTTTCTATAGAAATCATCTTTCCTGTTTTCTATTTAAAGAATAGCATTTCTTAGGTCACCTTCAGCTCAGCCTCAGCTGCCTATAAAGCACTGACATAAACAAACAGCCACTTTAGCAGCAGCCGTGGGAGAGTCCCTTGCTACACATGGTCACAATTCTGCCAGAACCGGCTACTGGCGCTGGGATTTTGATCTATCCTGAGTCTTTGCTTCTATCTTCTAGAGTAAAGTTTAACAAATGAGGAAAGAAACTAGGCTCTGACTTTAACAATGGAAATGAAAGCCTCGACAACAACTTTTCCTAAGTCAACATCGTGTTATTATACCTAGTTTTCAGCCTGAGTGAAATTGAGTAGGTAATGAAGATTTTAAATATTTTATTTTATTGAAACGGAGTTTTACTTTGGAGCCAGGCTGGCCTCCAACGTTTGCTGATCCTTGGGCCTCAGGCACTCAGCTTCTGGGATTGTAGGCATGAGCCACTACACCTGGCTTAAAAATGCTTTATAATGTATATTTTCTCATGAATTAGGTTTTGGAGCTTTTACCTGAAGTCCCTAGCTCCTCTGAGGTACAGGAGCTGAGACGAATCCTCCAGGCTCCACACTACAAGGTAAGTGCACGCTAAAATGGATAGTTTGCCCATCTGGCACACAGAGTTGAGAACAGTAAATAAGATATAAAGTATGCTCTCTGAATAGGTGTTCTGCTTCTGTACATGAGTAACCAATAATTGTCAAAGTTGTAAAGGCTCACATGTCCATCCCTGAGCCAAGCCTGCCACATTTCTGAGGAGGCATCTAGTTTTAGAATTCTGGGCAACCTTCATGGTAGCTTCTGGTTACAGAAAAATAATCTCCATGCTTTCTTTCCAACTTGGGAATATTTTCAATTTTGCATCCGGTGCATGAAAATACACAGTGTAATGATGATTAACTCCTGTGGGGCACTATACAGAAAAACATGCAACAGTACAACAGCCACTTTCTCTCAAGACCTAATAGATTTTGAGATGCCATTAACAACAAATTAGAATTTTAAGAGGACTACATTTGGAACAATGTAATTCGCAGGTCAGAGTTTCAGTTCAGTTCACAAGGTAAGTAATTGGTTATTAAATATCCTCAGCAGCATCCTGCTTAGAGTACTTTGAGTTCTAACTAAATCCTGCCCACAGTCTCACACAAGGCTGGAGAATGACAACATCCTCCCCACCTAGAAAAACAGACCAGCCACTAGAATGGACTATCATACCCCAGTCAGGAAACTACTCTTCCTCAGTCTATTCCACGGGGACCCTGACAAACCACCAAGATACCTTGATTACAGCCCCCCATTCCACTTCACTTATAGAAAATATTAAGAAGATTGCTTTGTAGTTCAACTGCCATAGAACACCTTGAACTGCATGGACTTCTAAGAAATTAGAACATTATGGGGAAAACATATCTTAGCAGAAATGGAAGAGATTATTATGCATTGCTTAACCTCTCTTTTAACCTCTCTTAATCTCCCAACCCTTTTCTTTATCTGTAAACATGGGACAATAAATGTCCTGCCTCATTGAATTATTGTGATTGAGGCTGGAGAGATGACTCGGTAGTGAAGAGCATTGGCTACTCTTCCAGAGGACCCAAGTTCTGTTCCCAGCACCCACATTGGGAGGCTCACAACCACCTGTAACTCCAGCTCCAGGGGATACAATCCTATTTTCTGCCCTCCACAGGTATCCACACACATAGGGTGCATGCACATAGATATACACCTGTATATATGCATATATACATAAATAAAATAGAAGTATTGTGATTGAATTTGTATAGAACTGTGTCTGGCATGTACATGTTGAGGTTTGTAATTATGAGTCTCATATAGAATCTAGTCACCATCTTCAAGATGCGTGTGAGCCACATGAGACATTCGCTCACCTTTTCTTTTCTATTCCCAGGCCTTGCTCAATGCCCATGACATAGTAGCTCAGAAAGATTTTGAACCGCTTCTGCCTCCGCTGCCAGACAATACCCCTGAGAATGAGGAAGCGATGAGGATCGTCTGTTTGGTGAAAAACCAACAGCCCCTGGTAAGGAAAACATTTCATATTTCTATTTAGGATTATACCGGGGTTCGTTTCGAGCCAGGCTGTGTCTAGTAGTTAGTTGAATGGAAAGCTTGTCCCAATCACACATCAAGTGATAGTAATGGTATGAAGCCAGTGTGATTTTGCATGTAGCTTCAAACATGCAAAATATTTCAGGTCATAATATTTTTACTATGGAAAGAGTCCTAGTTAGTGTTCTTTCCTGAAAAGATAAGACTTATAGGACATAAGCTTTTGGGGGAGAACAAGATGTATTGTGTATTTTTTTAATTTGGCTTTCTGACTGTTCATATATTTCACTCAATTCCAATACCCTGGCCTAAGTTTGTCTCTTCTACTAGGAAGCTGGGCAACACAGTAGATTCCTGGAGGCAGGCCTTTTCATTAGGCTGCGATCATGGGGGCTTTCCTTATCTTTAGAAGGATTTAAATATTCCTTTCTGAGCATAGGTCATACGGTGTCCCAAGAGGACAAATTCCAACTGCTTCTCCTTTCTGACAGCATGACCTGACTGACAGGACACAGGGCAGTGTGGGCCCCATTTGGTTGCCGCCCCCCCAAAAAAGCCTTGTCTAAAATCCAAGAATTGTTCTGATTAAGTGAAACTACCAGAAAAAATGGTTACACTGGGTGAAAGAGGAATCCTGTGTTTTGTTTTTTTTAGGGAGCTACCATCAAGCGCCACGAGATAACAGGGGACATCCTGGTGGCCAGGGTCATCCATGGCGGGCTGGTGGAGAGAAGTGGTGAGCTGGATGGCAGGGAGAAAGAGTGACCACAGGAAACACTTGATTCTGCAGTCTTTCCAGGGACTGTAGGAAACACTTGATTCTGCAGTCTTTCCAGGGACTGTAGGAAACACTTGATTCTGCAGTCTTTCCAGGGACTGTAGGAAACACTTGATTCTGCAGTCTTTCCAGGGACTGTAGGAAACACTTGATTCTGCAGTCTTTCCAGGGACTGTAGGAAACACTTGATTCTGCAGTCTTTCCAGGGACTGTAGGAAACACTTGATTCTGCAGTCTTTCCAGGGACTGTAGGAAACACTTGATTCTGCAGTCTTTCCAGGGACTGTAGGAAACACTTGATTCTGCAGTCTTTCCAGGGACTGTAGGAAACACTTGATTCTGCAGTCTTTCCAGGGACTGTAGGAAACACTTGATTCTGCAGTCTTTCCAGGGACTGTAGGAAACACTTGATTCTGCAGTCTTTCCAGGGACTGTAGGAAACACTTGATTCTGCAGTCTTTCCAGGGACTGTAGGAAACACTTGATTCTGCAGTCTTTCCAGGGACTGTAGGAAACACTTGATTCTGCAGTCTTTCCAGGGACTGTAGGAAACACTTGATTCTGCAGTCTTTCCAGGGACTGTAGGAAACACTTGATTCTGCAGTCTTTCCAGGGACTGTAGGAAACACTTGATTCTGCAGTCTTTCCAGGGACTGTAGGAAACACTTGATTCTGCAGTCTTTCCAGGGACTGTAGGAAACACTTGATTCTGCAGTCTTTCCAGGGACTGTAGGAAACACTTGATTCTGCAGTCTTTCCAGGGACTGTAGGAAACACTTGATTCTGTAGTCTTTCCAGGGACTGTAGGAAACGCTAGATTCTGTAGTCTTTCCAGGGACTATTGGCTTAGGCCACAACCTTGGTTAGAGCAGTAAAGAATAAGAGATGCATGTTCTAACAGCCTCCGAACCCCATTCAGAGGGCCCCTCACATGCTAGGCTCTACATGGATACATTCTTGTTAGCATTCTCGAAGCAACCTAAAAATTATCATGGTGTCGTGTAGAGGTCCGGGAACTAATTTGATCAAGGTTACCCAGTTTGAGTAAGTATTCAAATCCCTGGTTCTATATTCCCAGCTTTTTTTATTGTTATTAAACTTCTTCCATGAGTCTTACATCGTTTCTCAATCGAATCTAGAGTCACTTCCCTTTCCATGCCCCCCACCCCACCCTCGTCCCTGCACTCTGTCATACATACCCTGCATCTTTTTCTGAGTCTTTCCAAAGTTTTTTTCCAGTTCTTTTGTCGTTATTGTTCTCTCCTACTTGTATCATGGAGGTCAGTGCAGGGGGATCAAGACAGGACACGTGCTTACTGGACTTCATTTGGGGCACTATGGGAGGAAAGACCCCAATGAGGAGCACAAGTGCAGGATTGATGGTTGTTCGGGCTTGCCAAGGAGGAGCCTTCGAGCACTCCCTTAAGGAAAATATTCCCAGCTTTTTAACCTTTCTGCTTTCCAGAAGGGCAGAGCTGGCTGTCGTCTAGGAGCACTGTTGTCTGCCCTTCCACCTTTCAAACAAATCGTCCTTCCACTGCCGTGCTTCTGCACGCGCTGCCTCATGTCCTCTTGCCCACGGTCCCCTAGAACCTGCACGCGGCTGACACCCCAGCACCCTTCTGGAAAGTCTGAAGGGTTCCTCGTGGCCAAACTTCCTCTTCAGCTTCATTTTCACTTCTTACTCACATACGGTGCAGCCAACGCCTGCCCCACTTCCATCACCCTTGACTTCTCTTCCAGGAGGTCATCCCGCTTCTTGTTTTGTCTCTCTAAATCCTCCACTGACTCACCCCATATTTCTCAAAGTTTTAAAAAATACTAGCACACAATCAATAATGAATAATTAATGAGCAACATCATGATAATAACATTTATGTATAGAATATGTAATGATAAGATCAGGTGATTTAGAGTTTCCATCACCTGGGTGGAGAAATGGCTCCGTAGTCAAGTGAACCTCGCTGTTCTTCTAGAAGACTCGAGTTCAGATGCTACCCATGTTGGGTGGTTCATAACCAGCTATACCCTCAACATGAGGGGATATGACCCCCCTCTTCTGTCCTCCAAACGTATACACACACACACACACACACACACACACACACACACACACCACACAGCCCATACACATACACACACTTAAATAAAAATAAAACAAATATTTAGATTTAAAAAAGACTCTCCATATCCTTAAGCATTTACTATTTATTTGTGCTGAGAAAATTTGAATACTTCTCTAGTTTTTAAAATAAAACACATAATAATTGTTCTGAAGTATAGGCATCCTGCAATGCTGTAGATCATTAGAGATAAAAGCTTTGTATGTGTGTGTGTGCATGTGTGTGTATGCATGCATGTGTATGCATGTGTGTGTATCTGTGTGTATGCATGTGTGTGTTTATGTATGTGTGTATGCATGTATGTATGTGTGTACCTGTGTGTATGCATGTGTGTGTTTATGTATGTGTGTATGCATATATGTGTATGCATGTGTGTGTGTGTGTGTGTGTGTGTGTGTGTGTGTGATATTAGGGACAGAATCCCGTCCTTATGCAAGACAAGCCAGTTCTCTACCACTAAACTATGTCGCTTTTAGAGACAGGGTCTCATGATGCAGCTCAGGCTGACCTTGAACTCATGATCCTCCTGCTTCTGCCTCCTGGGTGCTACCATTATAGATGTGCATCACTGTGCATCACCATACTCAATTCAAGGGTTCATCTTAAAAAGTTTATTTACCTATTTTTATTTTATATGTATAAATCTCTTGCCTATATGTATGCTAAGGGCACCACATGCATACAATGCCCACGAGGCCAGAAGAGGGTGTGGGATCCCCTAGAACTGGAGTTATGGATGGTTGTTAGCTGCCATGTGAATGTTAGGAACCAAACAGCATCGAGTGCTTTTGACAGCTGAGCCATCCAACCCCTTGAGGCTTCATCTTAACCCTTAAGTTTCTCCACATTTTCCCTCTTGAAGAATACCACACACTTTTCCTTTTCATGTATCATTTATTCACCACCTTGGTGTCTTTATTTTTAGTGTTCTTACCAGAATTCTGATTCCACTTTACAACATCAGCAAATATAAAATTTACCATCGATGTTGGTAAGAGATACCAAATGAGCCACTCACATATGTGGTGTAAATTGGAGTAACCAACTTATTTTTTATTTTTAAAATTAGAGCATGTTTGGGTTCATGAACTTGTTAATAACTGGGAGAGTGATCTCTGTTTTACTTCTTTGGACACTTCCTCTGATTGTATTTGTGTTTCTGTTACCTAGGGTTGTTGTATGCTGGAGACAAACTGGTAGAAGTGAATGGAGTTTCAGTCCAGGGCCTGGAACCTGAGCAAGTGATCCATCTTCTGGTAACTGTCTTGTCTTTGTTACTGACTTGCAATGTGCCCAGCCCCCATGGTGTGTACCTGTTATGTGACAGGGAAGACTCTCTCTTAGCAGCTTTCTGTCTCCAGGTCCTAGACCTCGTCCACTGCTATGCTACTCCTTGACTTTCCTCCCCCGTTACCCCAGGAAGTTCAGGCCCAGGCTGGGAAACACTCTTTCCTAAGCTTGTGCTGGGAAGGACAACCAGGCCCCAGCCCAGGTGTCTCATCACCTGGGGTGCTCCATGGGAAACTGCATGGGCAGAGTGAGGTTTGAGAAGACAGTCTGAACCAGAGCCAACCTTCCCTCACCCCTAATATGCTTATTCAGCTGAAATCTATTAAACAGCTTTCTCTGGGCTGCTTTGGGCACAGGAAGAAAAGCGACTCCAGATGGCAGCACGTACACAATCCTTACCTGACTTTTTGCCTGTTCCTTGGTGCTTGGTGCTGGGGATTCATAGCCTGAGTGTGTGAGCCTCACGTTCCCATTCCACCTGTCAGACCATCCCCCGTATCGACAGTTCAGCACTTTTTACCCACACTAGCACGGCAGCACCCATCTTCCCCGTGTATACAAGCGTGAGGCCTGAGGTTGACTATATAGTAGGTGAGCCAGTGGTTTTCAAACTGGGTGCCTGGAGAAACTAGGTTTTCACAGTGATGGCCTAGAGAGGTAGGTAAGGACTGACAAGGACTAGAGTAGAGCACCTAAAGAGACTGTAAGCTACTGACACAGGGTTCTGTGTGGTGGGGAAGGTTCTGCAAAAGGAATGTGAAGCACATCAGTCCCAGATTTCCAGACAAGCAGGTCTCTAGCTTAGCCTCCAAGTGTAGACTGTGGAGCTGCCAGAACAATGGGATGGGGTGTTCATAAGAATGAGATGAGGTCTTGTTAATCTCTGGTGCCTATCACATTGTATGTATGCGGAGACCCTCAGCTCTCACAGGCCAGGATGTTTGCCTCTCCCATTTCCATTTGACGGGCTCCCTATTTCCATTTTTAGTTTGGAAGTTTATTGGTTCTTCCAGAAGACTTGGGAACCCCTCTTCTTCCCCATCAGACTGGAGCACCTGGTGTAGAAACAGGCAGTCAGGAAATGCTCATTGACTGATGGGCCAGGAGGGAAGTAAATGATTTTGTCTCTTCCTTGGGGTCTGTGGGAAGGAAACCTCAGTGAGAGGTGTTTCTGGTAGCAGTGAGTTGGGAGGTCCCGGGAAGAAACTACCTCAGTGTGATTTTTCACAGCCAGTATGACCTGGTGTCCTGTGGTGGGGCAGACGCAGGGCTGAATTGCTTCCTAATTTCCAGTTCTGGCTGGTAGCCGTCAGCTGCTGACCCTGTGAAAGTCACTGTGGCAATGTCACTGTTAGACCTGGACACATTCAGGTCCATCTCCCTAACCCTAGGAACCCTGCTGGCTCCACAATTTGCCATTCTTCCCTTTCATCATTTTCTAGGCTATGTCTTGTGGGACAATCATGTTCAAGGTGGTTCCAGTGTCTGACCCTCCTGTGAATAACCAGAAGATGGTGAGTTTATTGATCTTTTTGTCTCTCACACACAATGACAGTGACTAGATAGAATGATTAATAGTCCTATCCTCTATGCTTCAATACTATGCCGTCCTTGATATTTCTCATTACTGATGTCCTGAAATGTAGAATGAGTAAAGGGGCAGAGCAAGGGGCTCATGAAGTTAAGAATCAACATAAAAATGGTGGAAATTTAAGTAAAAACACTTTAGAATGAGGAAATTCTATTCTCTAACACATTTAAAATGTTTTAGCATATACTAATTATATTTAATGGGTTTCATTATGACATTTTCATACATGTACATAATATGTTTTTATTTTAAAAACCATTCATTATTTTTATGTGAATGAGTGTATTGCCTGCATGTGTGTAAGTGCCCCCATGTCCTGCAATGCCCAGGGAGGTCAGAAGAGGGCATCAGATTCCCTGAAACTGAAGTAACAGATGGTTGTTAGTCACCATGTGGGTGCTGAGAATTGTACCTGGGTTGTCTGCAAGAGTAGCCCGTATTCTTAACTGCTGAGCCATCTCTCCAGATCTATACAATGTATTTTGATAATTAACTATTATTACTCTATTTCCCACATATTACCCTCTTATTTCCCCCAATCCTGCTAATCCCCTTTATCTTCTCAACTAACCCCCACTTCTACTTTCAGATCTTTTAAATTTTTTAATTTAATTTAATGTGTATGAGTATTTTGCCTACATGTATGTAAGTACACCCATGGATGCAATGTCCACAAAGGCCAGAAGAGGGCATCAGATACTTTGGAACTGGAGTTTCAGACTGTTAGCTGCCATGTGGGTTCTGAGAATCTAGCCATCTCTCCAACCTCTCCGTGTGTGTGCGTGTGTGTGTGTGTGTGTGTGTGTGTGTGTGTGAGAGAGAGAGAGAGAGAGAGAGAGAGAGAGAGAGAGAGGCAAAGTGACCCAATGGGTTTCATTATCATTGTTAACAGGAGTATAGACACCTTACTTTACCTTCCCCATCATTCATTAACTAAGTATAAATTCTGAGAGGAGCGGGGCCCTATTTTCCCTTCCCCCTTCTGTGACAGGATGTTGACAAGCCCAATCACGTGAGGGTAATCATAGTCACTGTGAGTTTGTGTATGACAGGCACATCACGCTGTAAATCAGTGTTTCACACTTCTCCTCTCACTTCCTCCCAGCTCTTACATTTTTTTTAATTTTTCTACTTCTACAGTAGTGTCCTCTGAGTCTTGGAGTGTGTAATATAGATGTCTTATTTATGGTTCTTCATTCAAGAGTCATCTATTCTCAATACTTTGACCAGCTATCAGTCTCTTCAGTGAACGGCTGACCAGTGCAAACAGAAACTTCTCTGACTAAAGCTGACAGCATCACTAATCTTTGGGCATAAACATAGTGATTGAGAAGGCAATTTAACAGGCACATCATACCCATTTAGCAAAGCATCAGCAGTAGCTTTCCTGCTAGGGCTTAGGACCTCGCAGCCACAGGCTTTGGCTGGGTATACAATACCAAATGTCAGTTCCCTCCTATGGAGTGGGCATCAAATCCAACCAGAAAGTGGTTGGTCACCACCATAGCACACTTGCTGCTATTGCACCAATGAGCTCATCTTGCCTGGCTGGTGGGTGTTATTTCACAGTGTCTCCAGCTCAAGGACACTGTTGATGACAATTCCTTCCCAACAGCCTGCATAGTACCTCCTGACACTATGAGGGTTAGCAAGCTGGGAGGAAGCTTCTAGCTCTGGCCTGATTTATCTGTGTCTTGTGTCCTACATGCTAGCACATTTTTTTTTCATGGTATTTAGTTTAGGTAAGCAACTCTCTATTTAATAGTGAGAGTAGAAAAAGAAGGTAAGAGCAATGGGTAGAGAAATGGAAGTAATCGTTTTAAGTCGTGATGGCCTCTGGACAAGAGTTATTCTAACAGTACCGTTATGCACCCACCGTCAGGTTCACGTTCGTGCCATGACTGATTACTGGCCCCAGGAGGATCCTGACATCCCTTGCATGGATGCTGGCTTGCCTTTCCAGAAAGGGGACATTCTACAGATTGTGGATCAGAATGACGCCCTCTGGTGGCAGGCCCGGAAATTCTCAGACCTAGCTACCTGTGCTGGGCTAATCCCTTCTAACCAGCTTATGAAGAGGTAAGGGAGGTCAGTCACTTTTGGCATCAGAATTGGGCCATAAGAAATAGAAACTTGGGGCATCAAGTTTCTGTCAGTGAGACAATCATGAGATAACATGTCACCCTAGTTTATTAATCAAAATGTCAATTTAATGATAGGCTTTTAGCCTCATAAATACTAAGGGGATCAGAATAATCATAGCAGCTAAAATAAAGGATTTAAAAAGTGCTCGAGAGACTGAATTAAAGGTTTCTATGGTCTGAAAATTTTGACTCAATCCCCCATTCTTGTAGTGATATGCATTCCCCAGGGCAGTAGCATTAAAAGGTGAGGGCTTTAGGAGTTGATTAGCTCACAAAGGCAAACCCCTCAAGAATGGAATCAATGCCATCATTTATAAAAGAACCCAAGGGGGAGAGACCCGTTTGCCTCTTCCGCTATGTGACGACACAGCTGTAAAGTGGGATCTATGATTCAGACAGTCTTATGAAATACCAAATCTGCCGACCTTAGACTTCCCACCCTCCAGAACTATGAGAAATAAATTTCTATTACTTATAAGCCACCTGGTTTCTGGCATTCTATTGGAGCAGCCTAAACATGAAGAAAAAAAAGGTATTACTCTTTCAAGAAGAGCTGGATCCCAGCTGTTGAATCTCTGCCCACTGTTCTCACCCTGTGCTCGGGAGGTCTGATGATAAGGGCAGCAAGGGAGTAGGTGAAGGTAAAAGGGAGAAGAGGTGCAGGGCTCAGCTGATGTCAGAGATCGGGAAGAAAAAGCATGATAAAGGAGATAGAGAAGAAGTGAACAATGAAGATGGCGAGGTCCACATTGCACTGGGCCCCAAGCACCTGACAATTACCGTAAGAGGGTGGAGAATTGCCAGTTGGGTTTGACAGTATGGAAATCATGGGTGATCTTGGTAAGAAGAATTTCAGGAGAGGGATGAGGCCCAAGTCCTTATTAGAGTAGTATTTGAAGAAGTGACAACATGCGTGGAAAACTCTTTGGGACATTTTGGCATAAAACAAAGCAGAGCAATGGAGAAAAGCTTGTGAAGAAAGTGAAGTGACAGCAGTTTTCAGATGGAGTGAGGAGAGCTGCTGGGGACCATTGGGTTAGAGGCAACGTTTCTATGACACAGGAGACAAGCGTTGAGAATTGCAGTTGATGTCCTTGAGCAGATAGAGATAGATAGACAGACTGACAGAGATCTCATTTAGTGTTTACAGAGCAGGGTTACCCTGATAGAGGAGCACAGATAGTCCAACCACAGGAATAGGGGTGGGAGGGAAGGCGGGTATGTGGGCATGTGGAGGGAGGAGGATGAGGAGGGAGGAGGATGCGGAGGGAGGTCGTGGAAGTTCTTAGTGAAGTACAGAAGAGAATCTGAGCATAAGATGTGCAAAGAGGCACATGGAGGGGGAGGAGGAAGTTCCCAGGCGAGTAGGGACCTAGGTCAATGCTGTACGAGCTTCCTTAAGGGTCGACTTAAGGTTAAGGGTCACAGATCTGGGGTACATCTGTCAGCTTCCTGGGGATAAAGCAGAGGGTTGGATTTAACAGCAAATTAAAAGAGGGGCAAGGGAGTCCATGGCATTTAGGGTGTTGGAGGGAGATCAGGAAAGGAAGCAGGCAAGGAGCTGTGAAAAGTAAAACTAATGCATTACAGCACCAACAGATTATTTGCATTGTGAGGATGGGCAGTATTGGCTGGGAAAAGAAGTGTGAGAAATTAAAATTCTGGAGAGATTGCAGTTGTTGGCAGCATACAGGCCTAGGACATAGCAATGGGAGGCAGTGGGAGGGGTTAGCAGAGAGGAAGGCCTTAGATAAAAACAGCTCAAAGACCTAAGAGGCCCGCACATGCGAAGGGCATTTGTATGCTTAATAAAATCACCCAGAGTTTCAACCAAACAGCACTGAGAGCATGGGAGCAGCCAGGAGGGATGGTGGGTGACATTCCAAGTGGGGCTCTTAAGGAAAAAGAATGTTCTGTAAATAACAGTGAGAATCCTGGACAACCCTGCCCCAGGCCTAGGGCTATGTGCAACTGTGTGCTGGACACAGCTGACATGCACCCATCTTGCTGTCTCTTCTGACATCTATGCTCAGTTTAGCCTTCCTGGGAGAGCCCACACTACAGAAGTCTTCAACCATTGCTTTCTTTCTGTCTAGGAAGCAGCGGGAATTCTGGTGGTCTCAGCCATACCAGCCTCACACCTGCCTCAAATCCACCAGATGTGAGTGTGCAGTTGGTTGAGGGGGTGTCTCCGACTCAGCACATGCATCCAGGGAGGCTGTTCCCTCTCTCCCAGGGCTGGCTTCCTGCCCAAGAGAGGATTTGAAATGACTACATCGTTGGCAGATAATCTCCTCCACAGCCAGCCCTCTGGAATCAGACCATAGACATTCATTACTTTGAATTTAAAAGTTTTCAGATGATAAGCCAGGCATAGTGGCGCACGCCTTTAATCCTAGCACTTGGCAGGCAGATCTCTGTGAGTTCAAGGCCAGCCTGGTCTACAGAGTGAGTTCCAGGACAGCTGGGGCTACAGGGAGACCCTGTCTCGAAAAGACCAAAAAAAAAGTTTTCAGATGATAAAAAGACAAACATTCTGTGTTGGTGATTGCTTGAGTCACACCTCCACAACTTGAAGTCCAAGACCTCTACAGCTCTGTAGGTATGATAGCTGATTGGATGCCTGTGGCTGTGTAGGTACACAGCTTTCCTCTGACTTGTCTTTTTTCTTTTCTTTTTCTTTCTTTCTTCTTTCTTTCTTCTTTCTTTCTTCTATTGGAGATTGAACCCAAGGCTTATTGCATGCTAGACAAGCACTCTGCCCAGCCCTAGTCCTGTGTCTTTGAAGACTAAACATGATAAGACTGAGTTGTTATTTATAAATGCAGTGTGATCCTTATAAAACCTGTTCAAATGGCAGGAGGGGCATAGTTAGCAAATAGATTCTTGGCAGTAAGTGCTTGGGAACTACTTAAGGTCTTAATAAAGGTTGCTGGCATTGGGAGATAGTAGCCAAAGTGGGATGGTGGACAGCAGAAGTGTGCTGGAGCCTGCTGAGGAGCACCTTCAGAATTGTCCTTCAGGCAGGCCCTGGGTAGGGTTAAAGCAGCTGATGGAGGTGACACAGGGAAGAGGGAAAGGCACAGAGGAGACACAAAGTTGACCATGGAGAGCAGTAGCAGTTTCTTGATTATTTTTCATTTTTTCCAAGACAAAAAATTATTATTATGTCTTCATTTTGTATTGAGACGATACCACAATTGCCACAAAGACCTTTTTCATGCAGTCCAGGCTGGCCTCTGACTGGATGTGGAGCTGAGGGTGATCTTAGGTCTTGATCCTTCTGCCTCCATCTCCCAAGTGCTTATAGGTGCGCACCACCGTGCCTGCCTTGCAAAGGCTTTTTTTTTTTTTTTTGGTATTTTTGAGACAGCGTCTCCCTTTTAGTCCCAGCTGGCCTGGAGCTTGCTCTGTAGACCAGGCTGGTGAACTCTAGAGATCCGCCTGCCTCTGCCTCCCGAGTGCTGGGATTAAAGGCGTGAGCCACCACACCTGGCCCAATAAAGGCATTTTGAAAGCAGAAAACTTTCATACAATGCCTTCTCCCTATCTTCGGTTCCCTTTCAGTTAAGGAGACATGTGGTTACAGCAGTAGTAGCAATATCACTGTTTTCTTTTTAAAATTTCTGAGGCTGGAGACAAGGCTCAGTGATTGAGAGCACTGGCTGTTCTAGCAAAAGACACAGGTTCAAATCCCAGCACCCACATGGCAGCTAACGACTGTCCATAACTCCAGTTCCAGGGAATCTGATGCCCTCGTCCATCCTTCGTGGGCACTGCATGACACATGAGTGTAAGCAGTGGCTGACGTGAAGTTTTCTTCTGTACATAAATGCAGTTTGCATTAGGTTTTATGGAAGTGCATATTGAAAGTTGTTTGCCCAGCCCTGTTAATATAGGCACACATCCCTGAGTCTGGGAACCCCAAGGCCCAAGCCACTGACCTAGAATCACCTTTGACAGGGAATGTTTCTGAGGGAACAGGATCATTTCCAGAAACCATCAGATAGATTATCTCTCTATTAACTATCAAACTTGATGCTGAGATAAATATGATCGTGTATCTTTGTGCTCTTTCTAAATCTTAGCATGGAAAACATGGACAAGCTACTAGTCAGTAAACAATTTAATTCATCGTATTTAAAAAAAAACTGTAGGCTTTCCGGGCATGGTGGAGCACGCCTTTAATCCTAGCACTTGGGAGGCAGAGGGAGGCGGATCTCTGTGAGTTCAAGGCCAGCCTGGTCTACAGAGTGAGTTCCAGGACAGCTGGGGCTACAGGGAGACCCTGTCTCGAAAAGACCAAAAAAAAAAGTTTTCAGATGATAAAAAGACAAACATTCTGTGTTGGTGATTGCTTGAGTCACACCTCCACAACTTGAAGTCCAAGACCTCTACAGCTCTGTAGGTATGATAGCTGATTGGATGCCTGTGGCTGTGTAGGTACACAGCTTTCCTCTGACTTGTCTTTTTTCTTTTCTTTTTCTTTCTTTCTTCTTTCTTTCTTCTTTCTTTCTTCTATTGGAGATTGAACCCAAGGCTTATTGCATGCTAGACAAGCACTCTGCCCAGCCCTAGTCCTGTGTCTTTGAAGACTAAACATGATAAGACTGAGTTGTTATTTATAAATGCAGTGTGATCCTTATAAAACCTGTTCAAATGGCAGGAGGGGCATAGTTAGCAAATAGATTCTTGGCAGTAAGTGCTTGGGAACTACTTAAGGTCTTAATAAAGGTTGCTGGCATTGGGAGATAGTAGCCAAAGTGGGATGGTGGACAGCAGAAGTGTGCTGGAGCCTGCTGAGGAGCACCTTCAGAATTGTCCTTCAGGCAGGCCCTGGGTAGGGTTAAAGCAGCAGAAGGAGGTGACACAGGGAAGAGGGAAAGGCACAGAGGAGACACAAAGTTGACCATGGAGAGCAGTAGCAGTTTCTTGATTATTTTTCATTTTTTCCAAGACAAAAAATTATTATTATGTCTTCATTTTGTATTGAGACGATACCACAATTGCCACAAAGACCTTTTTCATGCAGTCCAGGCTGGCCTCTGACTGGATGTGGAGCTGAGGGTGATCTTAGGTCTTGATCCTTCTGCCTCCATCTCCCAAGTGCTTATAGGTGCGCACCACCGTGCCTGCCTTGCAAAGGCTTTTTTTTTTTTTTTTTTTGGTATTTTTGAGACAGCGTCTCCCTTTTAGTCCCAGCTGGCCTGGAGCTTACTATGTAGACCAGGCTGGCCTTGAACTCACAGAGATCTGCCTGCCTCTGCCTCCCGAGTGCTAGGATTAAAGGTGTGCACCACCATGCCCTGCTGAATGTTTTTTTAAATTTTTTATTTTTATATTTATTTATTATTTATTTATTGGTATGAATGTATTATCTGCATGCAGGTTTATGCACCCATGTCGTGCAATGCCGTGGAGGTCAGAAGAGGGCGTCGGATTCCCCTGGAACTGGAGTTCTCCTGGAATTGGAGCTTCAGACGGTTCTCTGCCGCCATGTGGGTGCTGGGGATCGAACCCGGGTCCTCTGTAAGAGCGGTCGGCGCTCTTAACCGCTAGGCCATCTCTCCAGCCCCGGTGGCACACACTTTTAATCCTAGCACTTGGGAGGCAGAGGCAGGCCAATCTCTGTGAGTTCAAGGCCAGCCTGGTCTGCAGAGTGAGTTTCAGGAGACCCTGTCTCAAAAACACCAAAAAAATTTTTTTATTAATGTGTGTGTGTATGTGTGTGTGTGTGTGTGTATCTGTGTCTGTGTGAGTATATGTCACGTACGTGCTGGTGCCCGTGGAAGCCAGAAGCTGGAGTGGAATCCGCTGGAACTGGAGTTACGGGTGGCTGTGATGTTCGTGTTAGGAACCAAACTCAGGTCATCCGGAGGAGCAGCAAGGGCTCTTAATTGCTGAGCCAGTTTTTCAGCCCTAACATGTCATACAAATTTGTTTCATCGCGGGGGCTGGAGGGATGGCCTAGCAGTTAAGAGCGCCGACCGCTCTTGCAGAGGACCCGGGTTCGATCCCTAGCACCCACATGGCGGCCGAGAGCCGTCTGAAACTCCAATTCCAGGAGAACTCCAGTTCCAGGGGAGTCCGACGCCCTCTTCTGACCTCCGCGGCGTTGCACGTCACGGGTGCACAGACTTGCATGCAGACAATACATTCATACACATACGGAAATAAATAAAATTAAAAAAAATTTGTTTCATCGCATTATGAAGAAATTCAATTATATTCTCATAGATGGAAAATTGAGATTCAGAAAAAGGGAACACTTGTCAGAAGTTGCCAACAAGTAGTCTGGAGATTCAAGCTTCCATCTGCAGGGCCTCGTGTCAGGGATAATTGGGACATTTAAGAGATTACCTTTCCCCTTCTTCATGTTTAGTCACCTGGGTGTTACAGTATGACCACACACACACACACACACACACACACACACACACACACACACACGGAAAATGTCTGTTTACAGAGAGATAAAAGAGCAAGATAATCTTTGTAGCCACATTTCAGCTGTAAAAGTGGAAACTTCTGAGAACTGAAGGGGAGTGCCTTTTTTTTTTTTTTTGGACCAGGTCTCCCTTTAGTCCCAGCTGTCCTGGAGCTCACTATGTAGACCAGGCTGGCCTTGAACTCACAAAGATCCACCTGCCTCTGCCTCCCGAGTGCTAGGATTAAAGGTGTGCACCACCATGCCCTGCTGAATGTTTTTTTAAATTTTTTATTTTTATATTTATTTATTATTTATTTATTGGTATGAATGTATTATCTGCATGCAGGTTTATGCACCCATGTCGTGCAATGCCGTGGAGGTCAGAAGAGGGCGTCGGATTCCCCTGGAACTGGAGTTCTCCTGGAATTGGAGTTATAGACGGTTCTCAGCCACCATGTGGGTGCTGGGGATTGAGCCTGGGTCCTCTGCAAGCTAGGCCATCTCTCCAGCCCTGAATGATGTATTTTTAAAGAGATAGTAATGTGTCTTTCTTTTTTAAGATAGGTTCTCCCTGTAGTCTCAGCTGAACTAGACCTCACTTTGTAGACCAGGCTGGCCTCAATCTTGCAGACATCTGCCTGCCTCTGCCTCCTGAGTGCTGAGATTAAAGGTGTGCACCATCATAGCTAGCTGTAATGGCCATTATAATTTAGTAGCTTCATTGATGCAAAATATTTGAAGACAGGGTTTTGCTGTATACTTTCAGGCTGGCCTCAAACTCTCTGTTCTGCCTGGCGTTTCAAGTGCTTCAGGATTGTGCCACCATGCCAGCAATCTTATAGCTTATTAAACAGGCTGCATTTTGTATCTTTTGAGTATATATAGGCTTGTTAAACCAATATTTGATGAGAACTTGGGAAGTGCTAGGTACAAGATCTACAGTGTAGACAGAACAAAGAGCTTTAGAATATGTATTCAAATAAGCTGTTTTTAGATATTCAGAGGAAGACCAAGCTTAATAAATAATAATTTATCATTTATCTGATATGTGCAAGGTTCTGTAGCAAGCTGTCTAGAATATGTGAAAACTAGGAAGCCAGTCCTACCTTCCAGGAACATTCTAGGAGAGTGAGGCAAACATCCAAATGGTCATATTATAAACTAGAAAAGATGTGAAGAGACCTCAGGGCCACAGAAAGAAAACACTATGGAGGTTCAGAGCAAGGATATTTACTTTGCTTGATGCTTGAATGTGCCTGGGAACACAGCAGGCACAGGAACAGAGTAAGTTAAGGCACAGAGGAAGAACCACAGGTTGACTTTAATATAGTATGAGAAGTAGGGAAGAGAGAAGTGGGCCTTCCAAGTGGGGTTCAGATCCCACAACAGAGGATTTGAGTGTTAGGATGAATCATCTTAAAGTTGCATTCTTAGGCTGGAACTGTAGCTCAGTTGCTAGAGTGCTTGCCTAATGCACACAAAGCCCTGGACTCAACCTCTAGTACTCTATGGACCAGGCATGGTGGTGCACTCCTTTAATCCCAGCACTCAGAAGTTGGAAGCAGGAGGACCAAAAGTTCAAAGTCACCTTCAGCTTATCAAGCCTAAGATACATAAGACCCTGTGTCAAAAATTAAGTAAAGTTATATTCTCATCTATATTCCTCGGCTTCAGGTAAAAATAGTTAACATTAACTGCACTTACTAGCCAGAGTTCTTCATGCATTCTCAGTGAATCCTGTCCTACACAACCAGTATTATTACTATCCCACTTATAGATGGAGCACTAAGGCTTAGGGATAACTAATTTTCCCAGCATTGAAAAGCCAATGCTGTTGGTATATGGTGGTGCACACCTTTAACTCCAGCACTCAGGAGGTAGAAGCAGGTGGATCTCTGTAAGACTGAGGCCAGCCTGGATTACATAGATAAGTCCAGACCAGCTGGAGCTACAGGAGATTCTGTGTATAAAAAATAAAACAGAAGCTGGGCATGGTGGCGCACGCCTTTAATCCTAGCACTTGGGAGGCAGAGGCAGGCGGATCTTTGTGAGTTCAAGGCCAGCCTGGTCTACAGAGTGAGTTCCAGGACAGCTGGGGCTACAGGGAGACCCTGTCTCCAAAAAACCAAAACCAAACCAAAACAAAACAAAACAAAAACCCAAAAAACCAATGCTTCAAAATTTTTTAAATTTAATTGTTGACAATTTCATACATGTGCATAATATACTGTGAACATGTTACCCTCCCTTACCCCTTTTCCACTCCAAAGATCGCCTTATATTTTCATGTTTCATTTTTTTAAATTTTATTTATTTCTGTATGTGTATCAATGTACTGTCTGCATGCAGGTTTGTGCACCCGTGTCGTGCAATGCCGCGGAGGTCAGAAGAGGGTGTTGGATTCCCCTGGAACTGGAGTTCTCCTTGAATTGGAGTTTCAGATGGTTCTTGGCCACCATGTGGGTGCTGGGGATCGAACCCGGGTCCTCTGTAAGAGCGGTCGGTGCTCTTAACCGCTAGGCCATCTCTCCAGCCCCATGTTTCATTTTTGTGTGTGTGTCTTGTATAGGTAGCCATAGCTATTGTGTGTGTATGATCACACCAAGTGTGTGCTGTCCAGAACACAGCATCCCATAGTACTCCTCCTTACCCTCCCGTTCTTTGTCTTTCTACCTGCTTTCCTGGGATGTTCCCTAGGCTTGGAAGGGGGTGGTATAGATGTCCTGCTTATAGCTGATCATTCAAAGAATCATTTGACCTATTGTGAGTCTCTGTATTAATTCTCAACCACTTCAAAAAGAAGCTTCTCTGGCCAATATGGACAGTAGCATGAGTCTAAAGGTATAAGTACAAACACTTAAAAGTCAGTTTGGTTGCTGGTTGGTTTAATATCACCAGTAAGTTCCACCCTAGAGCCTGTGATATCCCCAGCCATAGGTTTTCTTCCAGGTTTTCAGGACCACGTATGTATTTCTTCTTGTAGAGTGGGCCTCAGATCCCATCAGAAAGCTATTGGTTACACCCCAAACAGTTATGTCACTATTGTACCAGTGGGGACATCCTGCCTTGCGTATCAGCATTGTAGTACTCAGGATCCACATCTAGATAAGACCATTGATGGCTTTCCTCCCCCAGCAGCCTGCATAACACCTCTGGTGCTATAAATGGTAGTCAGTGCTTCTTAAGTGATTTTCATTTTATGTTCTATTGCCTTTCATAATCGACTTTTATCTGATGTATTAGAACCCATTTTTATCTCTCTGAGTGAGCAAGAGTTCTAATATTGTAAGGTTGTCTGAGTTTTATTGACATGGTCTCTACATGGAAACTTTTGTGGGCACAGCTTAAGTTCTGATTCCCTCTTTCTATGCTCTTTTGTAGAAGACGACATGAAGATTGATTAGAAGTGTGTGGAAGCAGGTAACACTTCCTCCTAATTGATTTCCACTGGAAGAAGTATGAAGCACCTCAGTTCTAAATGACCTAACAGAGATGCTGAAGTGTACCACCTGCTCCTCTCAACACACTTGTGAAATGAGCTCTGGTCCAGTGCCTTTACTGTGGGTCTACAATTGGACAAGAAGCACAACTCAGGAAGTAACTCTATCCTAGAAAGCAGCATCTTAGAAATTAGCTCAGGAACACATGGAAATAGCTGGTATTTCAGATGGTGGGATGCCTAGAAATGCCTATGATCTTTGTAGACCAAATATTTTAGAAGATGAATATACTTTTGTTATTCAGTTTAATAACCTTCTTCTGGTAGATTCTGATAGAGGTAAATAGTGGCAGGCTCCAAAATTTTGTGAAATAAATGAAAGCCTTTTATATATTTATAATTTTTTTTGCTCGAATTTAGTATTGGTATTAATATCAGCTCACGGGGCTGGAGAGATGGCTCAGTGGTTAAGTTGGCTGTTCTTGCAGAAGGCCCAGGTTCAAATCCCAACACTCACCTGCTGGGTATGGTGGCACACAGCTGTAATCCCAGCACTTGGGAGGTAGAGGCAGGTGGATCTCTGAGAGTTCAAGGCCAGCCTGGTCTACATAGTGAGTTCCAGGACAGCTGGGGCTATAGGGAGCAAAACAAAAACACTCCCCCCCAAATCTCAACACCCACATGGCAGCTAACAACTGTCTGTAACTCCAGTTTCAGAGGATCTGACACCTTCTTCTGTTCTCTATGGGTACTGCATAACACAGGTGCATTTACACATATGCAGGTATAACACTCATACATGTAAAATGAAAATAAATCAAAAGTTTGAAAAAGATCAAGTCAAGACTCACTAGGGTTTTTGTTAGGACACTAGTTGGAGAGAGATTAGTCTGACAAGTGAATTTTGTCTTTGTTTCTGTTCTTTTGTGACAGGCTGTTACTCTATGGCCCAGGCTGGCCTGGCAATCATGTAGTCTGGGCTAGCCTCTAACGCTCAGCAATTCTCCTGACTCAGCTTCCTGAGTGCTGGAATTACATGTGTGAGCCACTATGCCCAGCTCTGTATTCTAGTGTTTAAAAATGAAATAACTATTTGAAAGATTCATATATATATATATATGTCCCAGACCAGTTGCAGAGTAATGCTGACACTACTTATTTTGCCAGATTTCACATTCTAGTTTTGTTTTATTTTTTAACTTATAGTAATATTAATTTTCTTTCTGCAATTTAAATTACACATTTATAAAGTAACTAACATATTTGCATAGTCTAACCCCCCTCCCCAAAACATACTCAGTGAGAAGTGCCTTTCTCTCCATGTTTCTCTGTTCTATTTTCCTTTTAAAAATATTATTGGGCTGGAGAGATGGTCTAGTAGTTAAGAGCGCCGACTGCTCTTGCAGAGGACCTGGGTTCGATCCCCAGCACCCACATGGCAGCTGAGAATCGTCTTTAACTCCAGTTCCAGGGGAATCCGACACCTTCTTCTGACCTCTGAGGCATTGCACGACACGGGTGCACAAACCTACATGCAGACAGTACATTCATACACATACAAGAATAAATAAAAAAAATAAAAAAGAATGGCCAGTGTTTAAAAAAATATTTATTTATTCATTTATTTTGCGTATGTATACATGTTTTGTGGATGCATGTGTTCCACAGCACTCATGTGGAGGTCACAGGACAACTTTGTGAAGTCAGTTTAGTTTTCTCCTTCTACCTCAAAGTGGGTTCCAGGGGCCAAACTCAGGTTGTCAGGCTTATGCAGCAAATACCTTTACCTACTGAGCCATCGTACCAACCTGACATTTCCTTGAATCAATAAATGTTACCAGTTTATACCTCCAGACATAGTCTTTGCAGATAAACGTAGTTATGCACATTCCTCTCTCTGGCTTCCCTTCCAACTTTTCCCCACAACATAACTGTTCCCCTTTCTCCACATGCTGGGTCCACTCCTTTGTTCCTGTTCTTCTAACTGTGTATCTTAAAGATGATTCTGTCTTATGTCAGTGCCTGCTGTGTGTGTGTGTGTGTGTGTGTGTGTGTGTGTTTATAACAGTTTCCTTTTTATCCATTGTGAGCAGTGTTACAACAAATAGCTTTCTAAATACGGCATTCCACAGGCGTGAGTGTACTTGTGCTGTAGCATCGCCTGATTGCAGGGGGCCTGACGGGTAACACTGCTACACATTCCAAATTATCTTCTGAATAAATTCTAATTCCTGAATCCTTAAACTCCTTTTAAAAAATAACAAGATGCTTGCAGGATGACTGAATGGTTAAAGTGCTTGCCACATGTTCTCTGATCTCCACATATGTGTGATGGCACATGCCCCCACATGAACACACATACATCACACACACACACACACACACACACACACAAATAAATAAATACATCACACACACTAATAAATAAATAAATTTAAAACTTTTTTTAAAATTAGGGGTTGGAGAGATGGCTCAGCAGTTAAGAGCACCAACTACTCTTGTAGAGGACATGGGTTCGATTCTCAGCATCCACATAGCAGCTAACAAGCATCCGTGATTTCAGTTCCCATGTTGTCTTCTAACTTCTGTGGGTGTTGCACGGCATGTGTGCACTCACACACATGCAGGCAAGACACTCATAAACATAACATAAAAAAATAAATATTTAGAAAACTTTTTTAAATTAAAAAAGATAAAAAAATTTCTTTTAAAACTTTTTTTAAATTTTTACTTATTTTATGTGTATGAGTGTACTGTCTGCATGTAAGTGTCACGCACCTGTGTCATGCAATGCTGCAGAGGTCAGAAAAGGCTGTTGGATTCCCCTGGAACTAGATTCTTAGCCACCATGTGGGTGCGTGGGAATTGAACCCAGGTCTCTGCAAGAACAGTCGGTGCTCTTTACCACTGAGCCATCTCTGCAGCCCCAAGATTTGTTTTAACAAGTGAGGGACTTGGTTTATCTCATCTTTCTCATCACTTGAATAAGCTTGCTCAAGCCAGCTAATTCTCCTTGCCACACTCTAAGGGTTAGAGTACCCCAACTCCGCAGGAAGGGTGCATGAGCCCTGAGAAAGCAAGGCTGTGGCACATTCGACAGTGCACATCAGTTTCCTGTGCAAGCCCCTTTCTCTTTTATTTATTCTCTTTTCTCCTGTTACTCTATGCTCCTGCTGCACTCCCGATTGTCATCACAGCCGAACCACTGAATACTATATACCTTGATTAAGGCACTGATATTCCACAGAGATAACACGGACTTGACCTTGATGTAGGAAGAACATTTTAAGGGTAGTGTAGGGGCTGAAGCATAGATCAGGTTGCTAAAATGTAGACTCAGTATGGATAGCACTGTAATGATGTCTCTGCTTTTCACTTCTACTGAAAACCACAGATGAAGAAACTTTTGAATCTGGTAGGTAAAAGAGTATTCAGTACTAAGTTTTAAATGTGTATTCTGTATTTTTGGATAATTTAAACATATTTAAAGGTATGACATAATAATTGTTTAAAAAGGACTGTAAAGAAAAAAATTGAAAATTATGTGAGCTGATAGATATGTCCATTTGCTTCACCACAGTGACCATTTTATTATCCATGTAGAGCCCCAAACATGTTACAGATCTGGGATAAAAATAATGAAGTATATTTTTTAAAAGAAATAAACACTACCTATTTATGAGATCTTATAAATTTCATTTAACTAGTTGCTTCTCCTAGGGCCAGGGCTATCCCCCCAGGGAGCATTTAGTATTTGATTGTCCCTATATGGGGAGTATTACCATCCTTCAATTGGTAGAAACAGAAATGCCAGTGTCCTGCAGGGTATATGACCATGCTGCACAATGAAAGGTTGTCTCCAGACCCATGTATCTTCCCAGTAGATGATATCAATTGCAGATACAAATAAGTAGCTTCTTAATGCATGAGAGTGGTGTAAGTTTTTATGAACCGAAGTGTTTAGAAGCCAGTCACTCAGGAGTCTATGGAGCTAGCTCTGTGAAGTGCTTCCATACAAACACAAGGACCCCACTGTGCACATCTAGAACTCTGGTGTTCCTATGGTGAGATGGGAGGCTGAAACAAAGTTATAAATTATTTCATTTTAATTCTTATATTAGAGTTAAAACATTGTGGCAATCTTTTAGAATTAATGTGTGGTAGATTATGTCTTCTATGAATTTATTTCATAAGAATAGAGAGATTGTTATAATGATTCATCATAAAAGGATAGCATTAAGATGGACGGAGCTAGGAACCACTCCAATTATTTATTTACCATTTATGTTGTTTTTAAATTCCTAATTTCCATGAGATGGTTGGCCCATCTGGGATAATTTAATTGTCTGTATTTAGTTCGGTGTTTATGGTTGGCTTCATTTTTAATTAGATTATAGTCATCTTTCTTTTGTTCATCTAATCATTTTGCTGGAAAATGCTCTGAGGCTCTGGGGTATCTGCAGAGTCTATGAAAGGAGAGGCAGTATTATGCAGTGCCTACAGTATAAACTGGAGCCACGTGGTCACAGATGCACTGGGTTGCTTACTCACTGTGGGCTCTGTGGTCCTTAACCTCTTTGACCTTTAGGTTCTATAGCTTAATGCTGTACAGAAGAAAGGTGTTTAGAACTGAGCCCAGAACACAGTGAGTATGACACTAGTGTTGGCTGGTGTCCTGATTTTGAAATCTTGTTTCTTATGGGTGGCCAGTACCTGTGTTCTTAAGACTAGCCCTGCAAAGGGAAGTATGGAGATACCCTTGCCTACTGTAAAGCACTCCACTGGCATACCTTTCATTTGTAGGCAAAAACTGTCAAGAATATTTTGAACTTAGCCCTCTTAGGAGCTCAATCGAAAAGTAGTAGTACCTACTGGAATATTCCTAAGTAGATAACCTTTGGCAGCCATTCATGGTACTTGCTCTTGTTACTGGGACAGTTCAATGAGCAATTAAGGTTCTTTGGTTTCTGCCTCTCAGTGAAATATAAAGTAGCCTTCTCAGATTTCTCTAGGAAATAGTGAAATAGTCTGTTAACTAGAAAAAACATTTAACAATAGAAAATTCAGCCATGTCTTAGATAACAACAAACAAAAATTCCCAATTTGTTTTGTGTTCAGATCCCTCTATCTTCAAAGGGCTAGCTGGAGTTGAAAATGTATGTATTAGACAAGGCTATGTCAAGCATACTCAGGCTAGATTGCTGCAGAAACTGCCCCACCTGCCTAACATCCCTTTCCCAGTTCTTCTCCCACCCAGGGATGTATCTGTACAGCCTGTGGGAGAGGAAAGAGAAAGCTCAAATCCATTGCCTTGCTATAATTTCTTTCAAGCATCATTTAGTGACAATCAATAGTCTTCATAGATAAATGTCTTCAGGGTGAATCTTGTCTTGACAAGTTACAGCTTTTGCTAATGATGGCATGGATGCCTTGCTATGTCATTTCCTCCTATTTGATGGTTGATTTGATCTTCTCAAAGATTAATTTTTTTTTCCTTTCTCCAATTCTTGATCAAATATCCAGAGGAACTTGCAGAAGGTAATTGTTCATTTTTATGTTCTGGGCGAACCACTTAGAGCCACGTTTAAAGTCTTTTACTGCCACTAAGTGAATGCCTGACAGAGTAACTGTTAAGAGGAAGATATGGTATTTTAAGAGTCAAATCAGTAACTATTCAATGGTCTAGAAAATATTTTACATGAATGATGAAGGCAATTTGACTTTATGAACCTATACCTTATTGAATATTTCCTGTAAACTTATGGACATATGTCGGAAAAATGTGCTTAAGTACTGGAAAGTGGAATTTCTTTGTATTTGAATATGCATGCTTAATGCCAAGTTTGGTGGTATATTCCAACTATGGTGGCATATTTCTGCAACTGTAGTACTTGGGAGGTAGAGGCAGGAGGAGTAGGAATTCAAGGTCATCCTCAGCTGTATAGAAAATCCGAGGTCAGCCTAAGCTGCATGAGAACATGTCACAACAAATGAAACAAAAAATTTCTTAAAAATAAGGTTAGGAGCTGGGTGTGGTGGCGCACGCCTTTAATCCTAGCACTTGGGAGGCAGAGGCAGGCGGATCTATGTATATATATGTATATATACTGTAGCAATACAAGTTGGAGAGAACAACAAAAGAATTGAAAAAAAAAAAACTCTGGAAAGACTCAGAAAAAGATGCAGGACATGTATGGCCAAGTGCAGGGACTCAGGGGGGTGGGGAGCATGGAAAGGGAAGCGACTCTAGATTCGATTGAGAAATGATGTGTGATTTATGGAAAAAGTTTAATAACAATAATAATAAAAAATAATGTTAAAGGAAGAAGGTTGCATATGTCCATTCATGCTGTGAACAAATGCTCATTGTATGATATCAATGATCAGTACAGTGCTATTTAATTAACAAGGGGTTTAAGTACAAAATAACTTGACAATGATATTTTTGTAAACTTCTGGAGTTTGTAGCCATTTTTCTGAGTTGGTAGCAAAAGCAGGAAAGGAAGTCTGGAGTAGCTTTAGATGTTATCAGATGACATTTTTCTCACTGTGTCTCTTGGGTTCGTGGCTGCTCAGAACCAACTGACCACGATAGAGCAAGTACTAATCTCACATGGAATGAGCCATCGTTTAAGGGAGGAAAGAAAAACATATGTAGTGAAAGCATTTGTTCTAGTTTGGTTCCCTGTTCCTGTGAGAAAATAACCTGACAAAAGCAATTCAAGCTGGGCTTGGTGGCGCAGGCCTTTAATCCTAGCACTTGGGAGGCAGAGGCAGGCTGATCTCGGAGAGTTCAAGGCCAGCCTGGTCTACAGAGTGAGTTCCAGGACAACTGGGGCTACAGGGAGACCCTGTCTCAAAAAAAAAAAAAAAGCAATTCAAAAGAGAAAGAGTTTATTTAGCCCACAATTCCAGGTTACAGACCATCATTATGGGGAAGTCAAGGCAGGCACTTGAAGCAGCTAGTCATATTCATAGTCAGGAGCAGAGAAAGAATGAATGCATGCATGTGCTCACCTCATTTTTCCCACTCTTTCCAGTCCAGTACCCAAACCCAGGGAACAGTGCCGCTCACAGGGGTGGGTCTTCCACCTCCATGAATATAATGACAACAACCCCCCCCCCCACAGGTCGCCCACAGGCGAACCTGATTTAGATGATTCCTTATTGAGACTCCCTTCCCTTTGCCTCCCAAATGCTGGGACTAAATGCACTACCATGCCTGGCTTCAGTATCTTTTTTTTTCTTCAATAAGTTCTTGATGTGTAGTTCAGGCTGCCCACAAAACTGTGGTTCTCTTGTTGCAGTTTCCTGAGTGTTGGAGGTATAGTTGTATTCCACCATGTCCAGCTTCTTTCTATAACTTCAGTCAAGCTTAAAATAGCTTTCTGTTCTCAGTCATCCTAGAAAAATACACTGAGCGCAATGCTAAAGTTCTGAAGAGCATACCTCTGTGGTTTATTATGTAAGAATCATAGGACAGAGACAATGAGATGGCTTAGCTAGTAATGGGGCTTGCACCGCAAGCCTGATGTGCCGAGTTCAATCCCTGGAGCCCAAGTAAAAGTGAGGGAGAAAACTGACTCCACAAAGTCGTTCTCTAACCTCCATATGGATGCCATGGAATACCCACCCACACATCACACACACACACACACACACACACACACACATATGCAACACACACACACATGCACACATGCATGCGCACAGAGTTATAATATAAAAATATTCAAGAAGAATGAGAGGATGGAAAGTATAGAGAATAATCCTATAAGCTACTAACATCAGCCGGGCTGCCACCTGCTGAAAGTGTCCCTCGACAGTCAGGTTCCATGCATTTGTTCTCAGTAACCCTTTCTTTGCCCTCACATAACCTCCCACCATTCTCTGTGTTCCAGATAAAGAGGAATTTGTTGGCTCTGGGCAGAAATTCTTTATCGGTAGGTGATTAGTAAAAGCTGGGTGTTTGCTGTTTCTTGGTAATACTGCTAATGCCCTGCTGAAGGCCGCTTTGCTGATGGACCCCTCTGGCTCGTTTTGTGCTCTGGCTTCCCCTTCTCTGCCTTTTCTTGTCCCAGCTTCCCTCTGTCTGCCTTTTCTGGTCAATAATCTGATCTATTGATTACTGTTGTTATGCATCTGATTTCAGTGAGTATCCCTTTTCTCTTTATGTTTTTTTTCTTTGGTCTTTTTGAGACAGGGTCTCCCCATAGCCCCAAGTGTCCTGGAACTCACTCTGTTCAAGACCAGACTGGCCTTGAACTCACAGAGATCTGCCTGCTTCTGCCTCCTGAGTGCTGGGATTAAAGGCATGCACCACCACGCCCAGCTTCTCTTTATGTTTTTTTAATTTTTTAAAAAATTTATTTATGTTTATGAATGTATTGTCTGCATGTAGGTCTGTGCACCCGTGTCATGCAATGCCGCAGAGGTCAGAAGAGGGCATCGGATTCCCCTAGAACTGGAGTTAAAGACGGTTCTCAGCCACCATGTGTGTGCTGGGGATGGAATCTGGGTCCTCTGTAAGAGCAGTTGGCACTCTTAACCACTAGGCCATCTCTCCAGCCCCTTTCTTTTTATGTTTTAAAGTCGTTTACTTTTCTCTTTTTTATTGAATTTTCGTGTATTTCATAAGAACATCTCAATCGATCTTAATCCCCTTTATCCCCCCTTCCCCATTGGCGCCCAACCACAACCCCCACTGGAATTCACACACTCTGTCATTTGTGTTAAGGCCTATTATGTCAAGTTAGTGTCCTGGCGTGTTCTTCAGTGCAAGTTCATCCACTGAGCTCTAGTCAGCCTATCCAGAGTCCCTCACTTTAAGAAGATCAGCTCTCCCTCACCTAGCAGTAACCAGCTGCCAAAATCTCTTCAGCTAAGACTGGAGTCTGCTGCCCATTTCTCCAGTTCCATGCTGAGTTTTTGTCTGCTTGAGCTTGCATGAGTCTTGTGCATGCTGACACCATTGCTGTAGGTTCATGTGAGCAGGGTCCTAGGAGCTTGTAGTATTCATTTCCATATGGTCACGCACTTCCTTGGCTCTTACAATCTTTCCACCCTCTCTTGGGGTGGTCACTGAGCCCTAGGTGAGTGAAGCTTAATATAAGAGTTCTGTCCAAGGACTCATACTCTGCAGATTCCCAGTCTCCACACTTTGGCCATTTGTGACCTTTTGTGTTCCTGGCCCTCTGTTGCATGAGGGAGCATCGTTGATGAGAGTTGAGAGATGCATTGGTGTCTTCCTTACCCCTGCCTGTGTTACATGAGCCTTAGGTCGAGAGGTTGCATTGTATATTATGCCACTTGGACTTGGGCAATTCATGGACAGTGTCTGATTGTGACCAGTTGTGGTACTCTATAATAGTCTCCATCTGATAGTGGTGACTAGGATACTTGACTGTAAATATAAGGATATGTATTTTACACTTAGTAAGAAATCACATTAGTCTAGGGCTATGACAGCCTTGGGGATTTCTCTAAGATCTGTAACCTCTCTGTCCATGTGTATTTGGCTATGTTTACAGTACCAGACATGAGTTTCCTCCCATTCAGCGGGCTTTAAGTCCAATTAGGTAGCCATTGATTGCCCCAAGATAAAAGTGCCACTACTGCACCAGTGTCATATATTGTGCCCATTATTGATGTGGTTATTTGGTCTTAAAGCTGGATTGCTGTTCTCCCTTAGCAGCTTGCATAGTGCTCTCCAAAGCTGTGAGAGCTGGCCTTCAGGGTGGTGGCTTCCAGGTCAGTTCCAGCCTCATTGCTCCAAATCTGGTCTTTGAAGTATGTCCTGTCTTCAGCAAGAGGGTCTTACCTTCAAGTTCTGGGAGGCAATCAAGGGCTGTGGCAATAGCTTTTGTAATTTGGGGAGTCTCTTGGACTGGCCTGGCCAACAACTCAAAGGAAGGTTTCTCCTGTGTGGCACTGCTTCTCGTTATGTAGCCTTCAGCTATGGACTCATGTAGAGATACTGTATATGTAATTTGTCATTAGGTTGTTAGACTAATATGATTCCCTCTGGTTTTTTTTTTTTTTTTTACTAGCTAGGCGTTATTTAGCTTGCTCTCCCTGTCTAGCCCTCTCTCCATGTCTTCCCCATTTAAAGTGTTCCCATTTTCCCCATTTCTCCCATGATAATATCAGTCTCCTATGACTATCTCTTATTTGTCAAACATATAGCTGCTCATTTTCTTCCACACAATTCTACAACCTATTCATCTTATTCTAAAGAGATCAATTTCCTGGCTATTAAAGTCATCTTTCCTGGCTCAATTTCTGTAACCCATCATCTGGGCAGGGGTTTCTGAAGGCGGAGCACTCTCTGATTGAAAATACTCTGGACCCATTCATCTCAGGGCAGAGGAGAGCTGCTGAGCTGCATTCTAGAAGCCTCGTGTTGGCCCCCAGCCTCAACTCGCTTTGGGAAAATTGGAGGAGAGTTAAGAAATAAGGGGTAACTTTCTCCCTCGCATCCAGAATCAGCCCAGAAGTGGTAGGTGAGAGGTTAGAAGACTAAGCATACTAAGCAGCTTCACAAAGGTAGAAAAGGGATTTTTGAGCAAGCCAGGGGGGATGGGCATCTGTGCAGGGGACTGTGATGGCCTGGTGCAGATGGTCGAGGCCATAGGAGTAAGAGGGTGACAGCTGCTACCTATAAGCCTCTGATACTCTACAACTCCCACCAAAGTGCCTTCTAGTCCAGCTGCTGCAAGTGAATGTATTTTGGACAGTTTTTACTGTCTGACAAGGGAGCTTATCTTAGGAGAGGGGTACACTACAGTGAATCCTATAGTATAGCATTTACAGTGCAGGAGTGGTTTTCAATATAAGTAAATACAAATTTATATATGCAGATATAGTTTTAGTTTTCAAAATGTTTTATAGAATTCTGCCGTGAAACCGTCTGGGCCTGGGCTTTTTTTTAGTTGGGAGGTTTCTTACTACAGCCTCAATTTCTTCATATATTATGGGTCTGTTTAAGCTGTCCATCTCTTCTTGGTCGAGCTTTGGTGATTCCCAGGATTTCAGATATTCATCCATTTCTTCTAGGTTTTCAAACTTGGTAGAATATAGGTTCTTGTAATATTCCCGTATGATTTTCTGGATCTTTTCCTTGTCTGTTGTGATATTTCCCTTTTCATCATGGATTGTATTGACTTGGAGTTGTTCCTTCTTTCTTTTGGTTAACTGGGCTAGAGGTCTGTCGATCTCATTTATTCGTTCAAAGAACCAAATTTGGATTCATTGACTTTTTTTTGTATTGTTTTCTTTGTTTCTATTTCATTGATTTCTGCTCTGATTTTTGTTATTTCTTCCTGTCTGTTGCATTTAGGGTTCATCTGTTGTTGTCTCTCAAGTGCTTTTAGCTGTAGTGTTAGATCATTCACTTGTGCTCTTTCTGTTTTTCTAATGTAGGCACCCAGGGCTATAAACTTCCCTCTTAGGACTGCTTTTAAGGTATCCCATAGGTTTTGTTGTGCTGTATTGTCATTGTCATTCAGTTCCAGGAATGCTTTTATTTCTTTCTTTATCTCTTCCTTGACCCATTCATTATTCAAGAGTGTGTTGTTTAGTCTCCATGTGTTCTTGTAGGCAGGAGGGCTTGTCCTGGTGTTGATGTTGAGCTTTATTGCACTGTGGTCTGATAGAATGCATGAAATTATTTCAATCTTTTTGTATTTGTGGAGGTTTCTTCTGTGTCCCAGTATGTGGTCAGTTTGGGAGAATGTTCCATGGGGTGCCGAGTAGAAAGTGTATTCTCTGGTATTAGGGTGGAATATTCGGTAGAGGTCTATGAGGTCCATTTGGTGTATCATATCGTTCAGTTCAGATGTCTCTCTGTTTATTCTTTGTCCTGTTGACCTATCCAAAGGATTCAGTGGGGTATTGAAGTCCCCTACTATGAGTGTACTGGGGTTAGTGTGTGACTTGTGGTCCTGGAGAACTGTCTTTATAAAGTTTGGTGTACCAGAGTTTGGGGCATATATATTCATAATTGTGTAATCTTCATGGTGAATTATTCCTTTGATAAGGATGTAATGGCCTTCTTTGTCTCTTCTGATTTCTTTTACTTTGAAGTCTATTTTTCTGATATTAAAATAGCAACACCTGCTTTCTTTCTGGTACCATTTGCTTGGAATATTTTTTTCCATCCTTTCACTTTAAGGTGGTGTCTGTCCTTGAAGGTAAGATGCGTTTCTTGTAGACAGCATATGGATGGATTCTGTTTCCTAATCCAATCTCCAAGTCTATGTCTTTTGATTGGGGAATTTAGTCCATTAATATTTAAGGTTATGACTGATAGGTTTGTGTTGCTTCCTTTTGCCTTGTTATCCATTTGCAGTTTGGGTTTCGGTTTCTACTTCTGCAGTTATGCTTTTATTGATTTCTCTTTCTAGGTGCCTGGGGATGGTTGCTCCTTTCTTCTGTTCTTTGAATTGCTTCCAGTATTCTCTAAAGGGTTGGTCTTCCAGACATGTATTCTTTCAATTTGTTTATGTCATAGAAGGTTTTTCTCTCTCCTTCAATTATAATGGACATTTTTGCTGGGTATAGTAACCTGGGTTGGCATCTATTGTCCTTTAACACTGGAAATGCTTTGCTCCAGGTTCTTCTTGCTTTCATAGTTTGCATTGAGAAGTCAATTGTAATTCTGATAGGTTTCCCCTTATAGGTCGGTCACTTGTTGTTTTTCTCTTGTGGCTTTAAGGATTTTGTCTTTGTTTTGGGTGTCTAGCATTTTAACTATGATGTGGCATGCAGAATTTCTTTTCTGATCTTGTCTTTTTGGAGTTCTAGGTTCTTGTATATTTGTATTGGTTTGTCTTTTTTTAGTTTGGGGAAGTTTTCATCTATTATTCTGTTGAAGATCTGATCAATACCATTCTCTTGGGATTCTTCTCCTTCCTCTACTCCTATGATGCGGAGGTTTGATCTTTTCATAGTATCCCACGGTTCCTGGTTGTTCCACTTTTGTGTATTTTAAATTTTTTCATAATCCTTCCTTGAGGTTTTTAGTTGTTCTGTGTTATCTTCCAGGTCTGATATTCTTTGTTCGGCTTCCTCCATTCTGCTTCTGAGGCTTTTTCCATGCCTTTCCTCTTGATTGGATGAGTGTTTGATTTCCTTTTTCATTTCTTCTTCTGATTTCTTTAGTATTTCTTCTTTTTGAAGCTTCTTTTTGGAGCTTCTCAATCTCTTCCTGTAGCTCTTTGCTTCGCTGGTTGGTTTCCTTATCTTTTTCAGCATGGGATCTTTTCAGTGTTTCCAGTTCCTTCTGGAGTTTGTCATTCTCTCTCTCTAGGTCCTTCTTGATTTCTTTATTCTCTTTTTTTAGTTCTTTGATTTGCTCTTTATATTGTTGCAGTTCTTTAAATATGTTCCCAATTGTGTTTCTGATATCTGCGTCCTGGGCCATCCCCATGGGGATCCCACTGTAGGAATCTTCCATAGGGTTGGTAGAGCTTGATGCAGGATTATCCTGCCCCTTTCCTGTGTTGTCTCTTCTTTGTGTTCCTGGCATATGGGCTTCTCCTTGCCTGTATTCCAATGTAGGTCCTAAATGCCTCTTCACTGTGTTGAAGGCCTGCTTTGCTTGTCTCCTTCAGATGCCTTCGTAATCTCAGTTTGGGGGGGGGAATGACCGACTCTGGGTGGGCTCTTTACCCGGCACCTGGGCTTGCCTGAGCTGTTCTCAGGAGATCTCAGATCGAGAGTCACACAGCCCTGCCTTTAATACCGGCTGGGAGGATAACTCTGCCCCCACAGCCACAAAAACCAACCAATCAAAGACAACTGGATTAATGGATTAACTAGATGAAATCAGTCAACAGTCAGCCTTGCTGAAGCACTCAGCTGCTGTCACCTACCTGGGCTTGCCTGAGCTGTTCTCCAGAGATCTCAGGAGTTTTAGTTTTCATTATAAATAAATTTATATATGTACACATTGTCTTCAATACAAATAAGCATAAGTTTATATGCATTCATATATAGTTTCTAGCTCTACCTTCTGAGAGGACCTGCAAACAGCTCTAAAAATAGCCCAAAACTCCTTCGATTCAATGGACAGATGAGACTCTAAGAATTCAAACAGAAATCATGATTAAGAGGCTCTAACTTCGCTGACGATCACACCACCCTAAGCACACCAAAGCTGTGTGCAGTGCAGTGGACCCATGAAAAATGCGAATGATAAGAGCTCTCCAGCGTTTTTGCTCTGGCCTCGCCACCATCCTGGCTCCCTCTGAGCTGCAGTAGGCTCCTAACTGCTCTCCCTGAGGCTATACTTCCCTTCCTTACAGTTTGTATCCTCTCCACAGCAACCAGGGGAATGTTACAGACACCTAGACCAGGCCACATCCCACCTTTCTCCTCTCTCAGTCATACTTTGACCACTGTCCAGCATCACCCAGACCCTTTGTGATCTGGTCCTGGCCCCCTCCTCAGCTCCTGCTTCCCACCAGGTTCCTGTGGCTCACTGCCCTGTGGCCCCTGCAGGCTCCTTCACCCTTCTTCAAGGCTCTAAGTGCAGCTGAATATCTGTCCTTTTGCATTTGCTGTTCCTGCAGCTTGGATTGCTCTATCCTGCAGACAATGTTTAGGCACTTTTCTGCTCCATTGCTAGTTTTTCAGATTTTTTTTTTAATTTTAATTTTTATTTATTTCTGTATGTGTATGAATGTACTGTCTGCATGCAAGTTTGTGCACCCATGTCGTGCAATGCCATGGAGGTCAGAAGAGGGTGTCGGATTCCCCTGGAACTGGAGTTCTCTTGGAATTGGAGTTTCAGACGGTTCTTGGCCACCATGTGGGTGCTAGGGATTGAACCTGGGTCCTCTGCAAGAGCGGTTGGTGCTCTTAACTGCTAGGCCATCTCTCCAGCCCTAGTTTTTCAAATTTTTTAACTGAATGGTCCATCCTTAAAAAAAATACCTGTCACTCTGTCCACTCACCCTTTTTCTGAGCATTTATTTTTGTTGTTGCTGCTTATTTTTGTATCTCCTCCATGAACTGTAAATTTTACAAGAAAATGGCTTGTATTAGTTGATCATTATATCCCTAGCACTCAGCATAATCCCTTGTACACAGTTAATGCTGGGTGCAACTAACACATATCTCTTGGGACATCACTATCTGCTTCCTGAAACAAGGAGGACCTGTCCTGTCTTGCCTCTTATGTTCTGTGTATTTCCTCCCTTACCAGCTGGTTTCCGCCGCAGCATGCGCCTCTGTCGTAGGAAGTCTCACCTCAGCCAGAGGCGCAGCAGCATGTGCTGCACTGGCAGCTGCTCCAGTGCAGTGGGTGCCCCTTATGAGGAGGTGGTGAGGTACCAGCGACACCCAATGGACAAGTACCGCGTCATAGTGCTCGTGGGTATGTTCTGGCATGTGCCATCTCTGCTCAGTCCTGGACGGTTGTCCCCAAAAGTGGTATATTTCTTTTCATTTAAAACATAGGGGGGATGCCGGGCATGGTGGCACACGCCTTTAATCCTAGCACTTGGGTGGCAGAGGCAGTGCACGCCTTTAATCCTAGCACTTGGGAGGCAGAGGCAGGTGGATCTTTGTGAGTTCAAGGCCAGCCTGGTGTACAGAGTGAGTTCCAGGACAGCTGGGGCTACAGGGAGACCCTGTCTCGAAAAGACAAAAACAAAACAAAACAAAACAAAAACATGGGGGGGGAATGCAAATAAATAACAAATGAGATGCCTTTTTTTTTTTTTTTTTTGGTCTTTTTGAGACAAGGTCTCCCTGTAGCCCCAGCTGGCCTGGGACTCACTCTGTAGATCAGGCTGGCCTTGAACTCACAAAGATCCGCCTGCCTCTGCCTCCTGAGTGCAAGGATTAAAGGTGCGGGTCACCATGCCTGGTGAGATGCCATTTTTTTTTCATTTTTTTTTTTAATTTTATTTTGTATGTGTATGGATGTACTGTCTGCATGTAGGTTTGTGCACCTGTGTTGTGCAGTGCCACGGAGGTCAGAAAAGGGCATCGGATTCCCCTGGAACTGGAGTTAAAGACGGTTCTCAGCCACCATGTGGGTGCTGGGGATTGAACCCGGGTCCTCTGCAAGAGTGGTTGGCACTCTTATCCGCTAGGCCATCTCTCCAGCCCAAGATGCCATTTTTTAAATAACATTATTTTCTCTGTGTAGAAAAAAAAAAACCCAAATATTCATTACCATTCTAAAGTTTAAAAAAATGACATAATTTCATTTTCTTCTTTAAGGTAACAAATGCCCCTGCCTATTCCATCCCTCTTGTGTCAGTGGCACCATATTATTTAGTGGCCCAGTAGCTCACTGTGGTAGAGATGAGCCTGGGATTCTGGGCACATGGCCTACACAGAAAGACAGAAGTCAGAGAGTTAAAGACCTTTCCCCATAGACATGTGGGTAAGACACTTCCCTGAGCCAGCAGAAGGGATGGGTGCAGCATTCCCTACCCAGAGCAGAGGACTGCAGAGCCCTCCCTACCCAGAGCAGAGGACTACAGAGCCCTCCCTACCCAGAGCAGAGGACTGCAGAGCCCTCCCTACCCAGAGCAGAGGACTGCAGAGCCCTCCCTACCCAGAGCAGAGGACTGCAGAGCCCTCCATGTCCACCTCTGCTTCCATTCCCTTTCCAGAAGTTTGGGAAAAGCAATATAAAGCCAAACTACAGGCCTGCGAAAAAAGTGCAATATATGTTAGAAGTACTGAGAGGGAATGAGTAAGAACAGCTCGCAGCAGCTTTCATTACAAACAGAAGACAGTCAAGGCCATCTACAACAGGTCTGCTTCAACTCTTCCAATTGCCGGGACTGCTTGATTAGGCATCTGGATTACTCTACCTATGATTTACAACCACAGTCCAGCATAAAGTCACCCACAGACTTACAAGGTGGTGATACCTTATCATCCATCACATTTTTTTCTTGCCCTATTTCCAGACATGGGAGAAAGCAAGTGAGTATCTCCAGGCTCAGACCAAATGGGAATACTTGGACTACAACCAGGTAATCACTGGGAAGTCATTATAAGCAGCAAGAAGGTAAACCCAGATTCTCATGGAGACTACTGTAGGGGACAGTAACAACATGAAAGCAATCAAATTATAAATAATCTTTACTTTTTTTTAAATTAAAGAAATCCAGTGTCTCAAAAACTTGTGAAAATGCTTAAACAACATAGGGATGGTGAGCTGCTGCCCGCTTTACCCGTCCTACTTGTACTTTCTGGCAGCAAGAGACTGTCCAGTGGCCTCTGCTATCTCGGGCCCCGTCACCTCTACCTTATAAATGTACTTCTGCAGAGGAAAATAAGGGAGCCAAGGGAAGGCAGCTTGAGTGAGAAGAGGATGCAAGTCAAAAGCAAAAGAACAATGTGAAGGGCCAGCAGAGACGGCTTGAGAAACCTGGCTGCAGGTGCTTTGGTTTGGGGACTGAAGAAGTGGCTGCCCATTATTGCAATCACGTTGGTAGTAAATGGCCGTCCCTTTCTTCTGACTCCTCCCCCAGCTGGTCATCCTCCGCAACATGGTATGCAGCAGGCACATTTCACTGTTTTGAGCGGCACACAAAGTCACAACCATCTGCTACCAGGTTGCCAAGATCCTGCCAGAAGGCCAGATGGGGAAACTGCTCCTTCCCTTGGCTCCCACCACCAGCCGCGGGTATAAGAAACCCCCAATGATATAGACAGCAAGCAGAGATGCAAATGTAACAAGCAGGATAGACCCCACACTGAGATGGGAGACCACTAGCGAACATCACCCCCTTTATAAATCAGCGTGATCCAATTACTTCCATTGAAGATGTGAGTCTCGTTGAGTCTCCCTACCACTGTTTCCTTCCTGTTACTTTTGTTGATCTGCACCAGGCCTGCCCCAGACCTACGGTTGCCAGCTTCCCGGCATACTCTGAATATGTAGATAACGTATCTGAGCCTTGGCCCACGGTACTGGTACTCAAAGCTTCTGTTGAACATCGCCTCCAGTCTCTTCAGCAGAGCCACCTCTTGCTTGGATTCCATTTCCTTTTCTCCTACCTGCCAGGGGTCCCTCACTGCCACAGCCAAGAGCAGCAACAGGAACAGCCCAGTCCTCCAGCAGCTGGAGAAGGGGAACATCGAGTCATGGGCAAAGCTCAGAAGCCCGGGATAGATGGGTCTCTGAGGTCGGGAGATGCGGCCCCGCAAGGGGCCAGCAACAGGCGGGCAGACCCCAGCCCCACAGCACCCAGGAGAGGCCAGCATCCCTGTAGGCGTCGCGCTGCCACATAAACATGTTTAAAAGGCCTGTTTGTGCCAGCCCTTTAATCTCAGCTCTTAGGGGGCAAAGGCAGGCAGATTTCTGTGAGTTCGAGGATAGCCTGAGATATTCTGCCTGTTTAGAATTTGGTCTGGAAGCATAGCTGATGTATCCTAGATTGTATTATTAGTCCGTATTGGCAGAAGTGTTCCTTGAAGTTGATTTCTCTAAGAAATGTGTAGCCATTTCCTTTAGAAAGGTATTCTAGCCGGGCGTGGTGGCGCACGCCTTTAATCCTAGCACTTGGGAGGCAGAGGCAGGCAGATCTTTGTGAGTTCAAGGCCAGCTTGGTCTACAGAGTGAGTTCCAGGCCAGCTGGGGCTACAGAGAGACCCTGTTTCTAAAAGACCAAAAAAAAAACAAAAAAAACAGGCCTGGAGTCACCTAGTTTTCTGGTCAAGATCTCTGCTAAGTTTGCCCTCTGTCACTGTGGCTTGTTAGTGGTGATTAGGACAGGTCTCTGCAGAACAGAGCAGGCCTGCCAGCCAGACCAGCTACATCATTTGTAGAACCAACTGCAAAATGAAAATACAAGGCCCTGTGTCCAAAAATTATGGCTTTCCAGGTGGACTAGCAGAGCATTAATTTAAGCATGAGGTCTTCCCAAGTGTGGGCTGTGTGCAGGCTCCCTGCCCATGATGTCAGCTCTACCTCTAATTGGACACAAGGTTACTTACTCAGCCACCCACCAGAAATGTGCCTCTGTATTCTGTTTGTCACAGCATCAAGGCTGCTATTTGTGACTTGTTAGAAACTCTATTTAAAGAAGAAAGAATATGTCGCATATTATCTGAAGCAAGACCAGCCAACTTGCAGAGCATCCAATCAAGGTCTCTTAGGTGACAATGATTGCTGCATGCTTCTGAGTATTATTCAGGAAAGTTCTCAAGAGTTTTCTGGGCTTGTCCTGTTTAATAAAAAGGTTATTATGTAATTTCCCTAACATTTGCCATCAGTTTCCTGTAGTCAGATGACTGAAGTGATGGTCTTACTACATAATCGTAGTTATCCAGAGCTAATGGCTTGTGCCTTTTTTGTGTTCAGGACCTTCTGGTGTTGGAGTCAATGAACTGAGAAGACAACTTATTGAATTAAATCCCAGTCATTTTCAAAGTGCCGTGCCACGTAGGTTAATATTTCTTTCATAAGGGTTCATATTTTGGTAAAACTCTTTGTCTTCAAATGTACTGTTGCCACTTAACTATGTCCTATCAGATTTGTGGTAAAACTATAAGAGCTAGTTCTTAAGTGTCCTAACTATTTTGGTTTGCTGGCATAAAATATGAACCTTCTTTTTCTTTCCTTTTCCTTTTAAAGCGGAGGTCAGAGGACAAGGCTCGATAGGAAGCCTTAATAGAAGGAGATGAAAAGTAGACCTCTAGTTAGATTCTTCAGGATTTGGAAGGAATCACAAAGGACTGGCTGGATTGAGTAGAGACTGGATTTGACACCCAGGTGTTAGTGCTAGCATGTTAGGATTTATAAAATATTCTAATGCATTTTATTTTATTTTTATTTTATTTTTTCGGTCTTTTCGAGACAGGGTCTCCCTGTAGCCCCAGCTGGCCTGGAATTCACTCTGTAGACCAGGCTGGTCTTGAACTCACAAAGATCCGCTTGCCTCTGCCTCCCAAGTGCTAGGATTAAAGGCGTGCCCCACCACACCCGGCTCTAATGCATTTTATAGAGGACAAAGAGACACTTTTAATATCTGTCAAGTCTAAGGAAACCAATGCCAGCCTCAGAATTAGCCGTCAGAAAACCTTCCTGTTCTGCTTTCTTTTCTCCTTCCATCTAGCTGTAGAGAGATCAAACTGATGGAGGAACAGTGGAAACGAGTGAGAAGAAAGAGAAATGAATCATATTTCCTTTGTCCATCTCTGGCTTCTCTAACTCGAGGCTTCCTTGGGTACAGCAAGTCTGACCCAAAAGTGTGGAGAAGAAGCCCCAAATATAAATGGAGTTCATAATTTTGATTATGAATGGGATTTTTTTAAATCACTAAATTGAGTCTGAATAATGAAAATGTAATTGTGACATGATTCTTGGTAGATTATTTTTAAAAATTAAGCCTAAGAGTAATCAGAAGAATCATGGAAATTGCCCAATTTTCATTGGGAGGAAAGTGGGAGTCTTGCCTTAAAGAAAGGAAGCCAATAATGTTGCTTTATGATCCCTTCCAACCAGCTGAAGTAAAGGATGGCTTACATATACAAGAATGCACATTAGGTTTAAAGAGAAAAGCTATGAAGACTATCACCAGTTTTTAATAGTCTAGTTAGAAGTAAAACACCTAGAGTACACAGGAGAATTCTAAGTCCACAGATAGCCATTATTCAAAAGTGGAGAATTGCATGTATTTTGCTTTTTGAAATCAAGTGAGCAGTTTAGAACTTAAATAGATACTTTGTGTTATGTACAAATTCATAGACTTTAACTTAGCTCATGAAATGTCAATTCAATAGCAGCAAAGTCATTATAGTTTGCATGAATGTATTTCACTATCTCTTGGGAGCTTTAGGCTTTTACTAGTTTTGTTTTTCCTCAGTAGGAAGCTGTAGGAGAAGTGGTATAACTATAAAAACTCTAAGGGCATAAAGTGAAATCCGAATAAAGAAAAAATAAAAATGACCCCAACATGACATTTATTCTTTGAGCCCTTTGAAGTTTCTGTAGCTCCTTTTATCATTGAGGGCCCGATTCAAGCTTCTTACATACCATTTTCATTTATCATCAGGTATTGATCTATTTCTTTCTTAAACTTTGCCAAACGCAAGTACAGTTTTTATAAGAGGGATTTGTTGTACCATTTCAGCCTATAGGATGCAGAGTGGGAACTGTGTATTCTTTGAGTTCTAGGAGACTAATATAACACCTGGAATACAGTAGGTGCTTAGTGTGTGTGTATGAGTTGAATAGAGGAATAGACAATAAAAAGATCACTTTTAGGCTGGCATGGTGGTGCATGCTTTTAATCCCAGCACTAGGGAGGTAGAGGCAGGCAGATCTCTGTGAGTTCAAAGCCAGCCCGGTCTACATAGTGAGTTCCAGGACAGCTGGGACTTCAGGGAGACACTGTCTCAAAAAGACAAAAAAAAAATCACTTTTAGATATTTGATGAACATGTGTGTTCTCTGCCAGATGTATTTAAATTGAAGAGTTTAAATTAAAGTGGTCACATAAAAAATCAAATGGAATCTAAACCTGATTGGTTTTTTTTTCCTTTTATTGTCTCCAAAGTTAATCACTTCTTTTACTTGGGTACCAATGCATCTGGGCAAGTTTGCAGAAGGCCATGGTCTTTCTTATTTCATATCTGAGACAATCTGGTGTAGTAAAAATATATTAGTGTAGGAGGAAGCATTAGTCTTATGAATGAGCAAGTTAGTTACTCTCAAAAAGTTTTAGTTGTAACCAGCATGGTGATGCATGCCTTTAATCCCAGCACTCAAGGGGCAGAGGCTGGCAGATCTTTGTGAGTTCAATGCCAGCCTGGTCTATATAGTGAGTTCCAGGACAGCTGGAGCTATGGGGAGATGCTGTCTCAAGAAAGAGTTTTAGTTGTCAGTTAAATATGGATAACATTTTACCTAGCTAGGAGTGCAGGAGATAAAATGAGAAAATTAGAAATGCACTATCTAAAGAGAAGATACTGTTGGCATTGCTATGTGAGAGCACACAGGCATCTTAGGGTTACACATAATTCAGTATTACCTGCTCTGAAATAACAGCAGGTGTTCGTTCCCTAGGGCTCCTTATCCCATCTAATACTTAGATTCCTTCTCATACTATGAACAATCAATAAAGGTTTTATAGATTGGTGGATTTTGATATGAGAACTTTCACTTTCTTACCAATTCAGGGTTCCTCTTTCTGGTTCTAGCATTTTATTTGTCTATCTATTGATATGGTCGTTCATTTATTTCAGTTGAACATCTCTATCTAAGTGCACATTTAGCAACAGATCAAAATATTTTGAAGATTCTGAAAATTTTCATTCCTTTTTTTGGTAGATACCACTCGTTCCCCAAAGAGTTATGAAATAGATGGACGGGAGTATCATTATGTGTCAAAGGAAACCTTTGAAAGCCTCATCCATAGTCACCGGTAAGGATCAGAAGCCAGTCAGCTGTCCATTTTTATGCATTATCTAAAGCTCTCGACAGTAGTTCCTCATCTCTGAAGGGTTAAGCAAGGAAACATGCATTGATGGACTAGTATACACCTGGTCCAGTTTGGAAAAGGAGCAGAATTGAGCTGTGAGCTTTAGAGAATTTAAGGAAGTAGATAAGTTCTTAGTTTGCTAATGTTTTTCTCCAGGTGAAGATCCACTCATTCTTTTTGTGCTGGAAAAGTCTCGATATTCATCTTCGACTATTTTGGAGTCTGCAGTCATATAATTACTGGTATTTTCCTTGTGAAAAACTTGTTTCTTTTGTCTTATCCTTACAGGATGCTGGAGTATGGTGAGTACAAAGGCCACCTATATGGAACTAGTGTGGATGCTGTTCACGAAGTCCTTGATAAGGAAAAGATCTGTGTCCTGGACTTGGAGCCTCAGGTGGGTCTATGGTAGAATATTTCCCACCACCCCAAAGTCTTGAATGCATATAATGTAATTCATGTTGTACTCATTCCCCAGGCTGTAATTGAGACACTTTATTCAGCCAGACTTTTAAGAACGAAACCACCTTTCATACCACAGGGCCAGAGTATCCCTTAAAGTATCTGTTGTCAGTGTTCTGCTTTTAATTGGAAAGGAAGTTTTGCTTCTCAGACACAATGCTAGAACTTGAGTGGGTAGCCATAAAGAAAATTAGAATCTTTCCTGCTTCTTTCTACCTTGATCACAAATATGTCACGATAGCTTCTCATGGAAGGAGGAAGATACTGCTCTACATCAGAAGGTAAGGGTCTGTGTTGGCATATCCGTGTTACATGCCAGAAATCACATGTGGAAAAGTGCGGGGATGAGCAGTTTAAGGTATGATTAAGAACATTCACTTTGTAGACCCAATTTTTATGATCCTGTATTTTATTTATTTACAAATATATTTTGTGGGGATGGAGAGATGGCTCAGTGGTTAAGAACACTGGGTTCTCTCGCAGAGAACCTGGTTCAGTTCCCAGAGCCCACGTAGCAGCTAACAACTATCCGTAACTTCAGTTCTAGGGGATCTGATGCCATCTTTAGACCTCTGAGTGTACTGCAGGAGATGGGTGCACTTACAAAAATGCACACTAAACACTTATACACATAAGACAAAAAAAAAAAAAAAATTAAAGAAGAATGTAGTTTGTGTACTAAAGAGAACCAGGAGAAGAAAGATTTGTTGTGTCTTGAGTCAGAGCTGGAAATCAATACGAAGATGGCAGCGTCCGATGTGAGGTGCTAGAAAGGGACGTGAGGGCAGTGGCTCACTTGTGTTTCTCTTTGTTTTTGTCACATGAGGTCACATATGGGAGCCTACTCCCAGTAGGTAAGATCCTGGCGTGCATTGACAGACTTACTTAGCTGGTAATAGTTAAGAGCTAGTCATGGAAAGAGGAAAGGTCAGGATTCTAACTTAATTTTGATGCTAGAACCCTGTCTTTTACTATTAGAATGCTTAGATTTTACAATTGAGAATCTGAGGGCACATGAGACTATGCTCACATTCACTCTAGGAAGCTAGGACTTCTGTTTTAATTTTTAAAATTGAATTTATTGTGTGTGTGTGTGTGTGTGTGTGTGTGTGTATGCCAGAGTGAATGGATGAAGTCAGTTCTCTCCTTATACCATAGGTTCTGGGATTGAACTTCAATAGTTAGGCTTGAATGGCAAGGGGTTTCACATACTGAAGCATCTCAACAGCCCACTTCTCTTATTGGGGGATCTTTTTGAGAGAGGGTCTCCCTGAAACCCCAGCTGGCCTAGAACTCACTTTGTAAACCAGGCTGGCCTCTATCTCCCAGAGATCCACCTGCCTCTGCCTCCTGAGTGCTGCCCACTTCTATTTTTAAATGTGCATTTAATTTTTCTGTGTAGGATATTCAAGTGGCTCGAACTCATGAACTGAAACCCTATGTCATATTTATTAAACCATCTAACATGAGTTATATGAAACAGTCTCGGAAAAATGCTAAGATTCTTACAGACTACTTCGTGGACATGAAGTTTAAGGTAAATCAGTCAACATCATGTATTTCAGTTCTGGTGAGGTGGGGAGATGCAGGTCAGGTTGGACACCTCATTTGACCCTTTCCTCAGGGGTGTTTCAATAAAATGGTTTAACAAAAAATAAATGCTAGGTATGGTGGCACACACCTTTAGTCCCAGCACTCAGGAGGCAGAGGCAGGCAGATCTTATGAGTTCAAAGCCAGCCTGGTCTACANCAGTGCTCCTCTACTGTACCACAGAAATACAAGTTTTCAGAAGTCTGATTTCTTAAACAGAGATTAATAAACTCGTCTCTAAAAGCAAATATCCAAAGCATGAGTAAATTAAAAAAAAACAACTTTAAAATTAAGGTACTCCGGGGGGGGATCTTTGTGAGTTCAATGCCAGCCTGGTCTACAGAGCGAGTTCCAGGCCAGCTGGGGCTACAGGGAGAAACTTTCAAAAAAAAAAAAAAAAAAAAAAAAGATAAAGAAAATCACTGTATTATCTCCCAGCCCCGACATTTTCACAGGATTCTTAAAGAGTTCTTAATGAGTAACATCTTTATGGCTTATCCTTTTTATTGTATATTACTTACAAATGTTAAAATAAGGTTTAATAAATGCTGTGCTTATTTTCTTTCTTATTTTTGAGCTTCTGTTGATATTTTTGAACTGACAGTTTTTACTCGAACACTTATTTTGAAAATGCTGTAGTGACTGCATCTCATCTGTAATAGAAGGTATTTCACAAAAATGTTTATTAATGATGATGGTAACAACAGAAGCACCAGATGGATGAACTCATTCTAGGTGATGTTTTTCTATATGTGTGTAATATATTTAGATTAAATCTACTTCAGATGAATCATAGCATGACTTACTAAGGCATATAAATCTTAAGTGCATGACTCAGTGAGTTTTTACATATATGCCACCAAGATAATCAACATCAACACAGACACTACAACCACTTGTATGTGCTCATGCACACATGTGTGCATAGTGATGTGCTGTGTGTGTAAAAACACATAAGACCTACTATATTGGAGCCAAAGAAATGACTTAGTGGGTAAATGTGCCTGCCACCAAGCCCAGTGACTGAATTTGATTCCCAGGACCCACATGGTGGTAAAAACAGACTCTTACAAGTTATCCTCTGACATCCACTTGTGTGCCCCTGCCCCATATGCAAAGGCATAAAATATTTTTTTAAAATGCAACAAAAATCAGGGGGGGCAGACAAGATGACTTAGATAATAAAGGTGTCTGCTGCCCAACCTGAGAACCCACATGGTGGAAGGAGAGTACTGATATTCCCACAAAATAAATAAAAGAAATTCTTTTAAAAAATGACTATCTCAACTATTCTTAAGTTCAGCAGTATTTACACTGTTGTGAAATAGCCAAATTTTCTGCCTCATCGACTAAAATTAAAAATATAAGTGATTTGCAAATAAATCTGCATGCCGTCATATACAGGGGTCATCGCTAATCTCCATATTGTTCCACTTTGAGGATGCTCTGTCGAAGCAAGTCTGGAGTGCCTTTATATTACCCTTTGTGTCTATTTTTCTCATATTTTTAAATGCTTATGAAACCATGATTCTTTTGGACAGTACAGCCATTGGAACATTTCAAATTGTGTCCTTGCTGGGCATGGTGGCACGCACCTGAAATCTAGTACTTGGCAGACAGACACAGGAGGAGCAAGTGAAGCTAGTCTGGGCTACATAGGAAACCCTGTCTCAAAAATCCAAAATAATAATAAAAAGAGTATAGAGGACATTATTCTGACCTTTTATAATTTAGTTTATAAATAGGTGCATACCTGTGACAGCATGACAACCCATGTGTAGTTAATTTGTCTCAGTCTGTTCTATCTATATTTTTCAATGTCTCCTGAAGGATGAAGACCTACAAGAGATGGAAGATTTAGCCCAAAAGATGGAAACTCAGTTTGGCCAGTTTTTTGATCACGTGATTGTGAATGATAATTTGCAAGATGCATGTGCCCAGTTGTTGTGTACAATACATAAGGCACAGGAAGCACTGCAGTGGGTACCAGCAGCATGGATTTCCTCTGCTACCGAGACTTAATCAGGCCTGCTGTTTAACACTGGGGGTTAATCTCTTGTTACAGAGATCTGGAAAAACAGGGAAATTTAAATCAGGAGTGTGACCCATTATAATGTGCACAGAATATATATAATGCTGCAGCTTATTGTATGGCTATAAATAACATTGCACAGTTATACAGAACTACTTAATGGTTTTCGGTAAGTTTTTCTATTACTCTATGTGAAGTAATAGTAGGAATATGAATAATGTTAAGTAGTTGAAACCTTTTATAGATTTCATATGGTGTTCATGAGATTTCGGTTTTAAAAAGTCTTTTAAATAAAGCAAACTATTTAATGGCAGAAACTATTTTACTTTATGATTCTTTTCTGCTTTATGAATTTTTTTTTACAAAGTGCCTAGTTGCCTAAGTCAGCAAAAAGGTTTACACACTTCACATCCAATAAAGAAACCCATCCGCTGTCATTTTCAGTCAGTGCCCAAAACAGGAAAAGACAACAGACTAATTCTGGAAGCCAGTGTATGAGCAAACTACATCATGAGGTTGCTAGCTCACCAAATCTGACTTCCAGTGGCTCTCCCTGAACCGGTGTCTGTTCCTCTGGATTATTCTTTCTCCATATCCACACCTCTCCATCTTACCTATCTCTTTACACAGTGATGCAAAATACTTGTATCTCTTAAAGCGAACAAATTGTCTTTCTAAAACAAACGCGATAGAAACTAAGTCGTTTTAAATGATATTTAGGAGAGCTTGGATTTGACCACAGGTTGTGATTCTTTGTGAAAACCTTTCCCCAAATCTGTTCGAGAATTGCTGCAATAGAAGAAACTCCCAGCGGGCTGGCAATCTGGGCCTGGCCAGGGAAAGCCTCCCTCCGCAGCTTCCAGAATCTCTGGTTTGGCAGCGCCTGGGAGGGCGGAAACCAGGCTTGGGAGGCGGCGGCCTAGCCAGGCTCCGCAAAGCGCCCGCCTTCCGCTCGTCCTGGAGGCTGAGCGTCGCCGGGAGCTGGGCTCGAGCGGCTGCGGTTGCTTCGAGGGAGCCCCGCGGGGTCAGCAGCATGAGGGCCGACTCGGGGCCTGGGCTGGAGGAGCGTCACCCGGTGAGCTGAGGGGGCTCAGGGCCCCGGGGTGTGGCGGTGTGGGGAGCCCGAACGAGCAGAGACCCTGCGGCCCGCCGCCCATCCCGGATCCGGACAATGTCGCTCGCGGGCGGAGGCGGAGGCGCCGACCCTTGCCAGGTTGGATCCGGGTGGGCGCAGCGGCCGAGCTCCGTGGCGGACTACGAGCCCCGCAGGTGGGGAGCTCCCGGAGTCCGCGTTACCAAGACGACGGCTCGGTGCTGCGGAGAAGCCGGCTTTAGACACTGGGAGCAGCGGGCTTCCGCCGCCGGGGAAGGAGCTGTTTCCGGTCGGGATCCGGCTGGGTTCATGCCGTCCCCATCCCCATCCCCATCCCCATCCGCGCGCAAATCGTGACAACCACCTAGGAAACTATGGGGGGCCGTGGCTGCGGCCGCACGCCGGCGGGAAACTTCCTCCCGGGAATGTCGGCCGCACCCCAGGCCCGGCGTTGTAGGCCTAGTTTGAAGAGATCAAACAGGTGCGGCAGGCACCCCCACACCTCCCGCGGGGGGCTTCGGCCCGCACTGACCAGGGAGAAACAGTCGGATGACGCTCTGCGCCTGCGCGGGCGGCGGGGCAGGAGGGCTGGGGTACCTTGAGCTTGGCAGCCGAGGCCACTGGAGAAGCAATGGGGAAGAAGCAGGTGGTAAGTGAGCCGCGAGTTCGGCTGAGCTGGTAGGACTTCAGTCTTCACTACAGCCGTCCTACGTTTGAAGTGCTTAGAGGTGGGGTTTCTGGAAGGATGAGACGTCATTTTTGCGGGATTTTTGAAATGTGGATTTGCCAAGTGGACTGGATCCTTGGATAGAACCTATTTCATAGCATCTTTAGAACAATAGTGCTTTCTTGTGACCATCATTCTTTTCCAGTACTCATTTTGACTGTTGGACCCTCCAGTGTCCTACTCTTGTGGTAGCATTTGCATAAATCTGAATGAATAGATCTCTCACTGGAACAATGGATTGCTAAGTGGAACCAAAAAAGTATTTAAAATTTAAGCCTTTTGAATCAGTGCCTTCTGCAAACAGCATGAGATACTTGAGATAGTAAATTGACTTTTATAGGCATTTCTGTTAGTATTCTGTTTTGAAAGATTCTAGAATGCAGCTTAGCTGTAACGTTCTCTAAACTTGCAAACAAGATTTTTTTTTTTACTCAGCAAGAGCAGCATGCATAAGCTCAGCCCTCTTTCTCTTTTAAAATCTATTTTCCATTTGTATTTAAAATAAAAGTCTTTTTAAAAAGTCATGTTACCATCTGGCATGAAACCTCAATTGGCTTCCCACTTAATAAACAAAGAAACAAACCAACCAACCCACGTTTCCTTCCTTGATCTTCTGGGCCCTAATTAACCTGGCCTCCACCTAGCTCTCTTTAGTAACATGTGTGGCAACCTTGCTGTCCTTTTTCCTGGAAAAACTACAAGCCCAGTTTTCCTTGAAAGCCTTAACATGTACTCCCTATTGCTTGAAATACTGGTCTCTTTCAGGTCTCAGCTCAAATATCGCAGACATTTCCTAAGTAAAGTAGCACTCTTCATCACACACACACACACACACACACACACACACACACACACACAATGTTATATTTCTATAATATGTATATATAACATTATTTTCCAATGCAGAACCACTAGAATGAAGTTCCATAAAAGTGTTTTGTTCTTATTCTGAATCTTCCAATAGGCCAGGCCAGCAGGTAGAAATGTAAGAAAAGAATTTTATTTGAAATGTAGAAACAGTGGACAAATCTGAACTTCTCCATCTGATCTACATCAGCCTCCCTCCCAGGTTTCAAGCAACATTCTCAAAAGATTGACAACATTCTCAAAAGATCCATCTCATTTTTGTTATATCTGAACAATAGACTTTTTTTTTTTTCTTGGTCTTTTTGAGACAGGGTCTCCTTGGAGCTCTAGCTGTCCTGGAACTCACTCTGTAGACCAGGCTGGCCTTGAACTCACAAAGATCTGCCTGCCTCTACCTCCCAAGTGCTAGGATTAAAGGTGTGCGCCACCACGCCTGGCTCTGAACAATATTCTTTTTAAAGAATAGCTTTATGATATTTGAAATGCACATAAGTAAGACGTTCTGGGCTTTTATTACAAGTATTTATTTTTTCCTCTCCTTGCTCCACAGCATCCTCCAAGAGCGCTTCCACCTGTGCCAAGGTAAATACAGTAATTATTGAGCTTTAAAAAATGTAAGATAAGTAAGTAGAAGAATTTAATAGTGTCATTAAAACGTCATAATGCTTCAGTAAAAGACTTCCTAAAATTTTATTTTATTTTATTATTATTATTATTATTATTATTATTATTTGTCTTTTCGAGACAGGGTCTCCCTGTAGCCCCAGCTGTCCCGGAATTCACTCTGTAGACCAGGCTGGCCTTAAACTCACAAAGATCCACCTGCCTCTGCCTCCCAAGTGCTAGGATTAAAGGCGTGCGCCACCATGCCCGGCTCTTTTGAAAATTTTAAAAGCCAAAAATAAAACTGAATCATGAACATAACAGGTATAAGTAAATATTTAGAAAAGCCTTAATGCCAGCATAATAGAATAACGACCCATTCTGAATGTTCCAGTGTCTTGCTTATAAGAATTCTTATCCTGATCCTCTTGTGTTTCCTAGAATAGTTTCCTCAGAGTTTAAGCTGATTTTAAACCATGACGAAGGAGAGCTCTTAGTCTGCTTAATCCACTTTTTAAATAGGCTGTAGGGAATATGTATCTATAGTTGCAGAAAAGTATTTTATTAGCAGTTCTCCTACAAATCATAAGCTAGTTGATAAGTTAGCAAACACTGTGTGAAAGCTGGTTTTATTTTAAGTTTGTGATGATGTAAGTCAATTTTCAGTCACAATAAAATATATTTCTAATTAATAGTTTCCTTTTTTGTCTTGGTCCTGCTGATTAAATTTGGTCGGGGTCATGTGAAGTGCTATTCAAGGTGAGTTAGTTTACTATTATTGTGAAAATGTCTAAATGTAGTATTTGGTGATCAAAAATATGTGTGAAGATGGGCATAGTAGCCCACACCTAGAATCCTAGCTCTGGGGAGGCTGAGGCAGGGAGAGAGCGAGCTTGAGGCCAGTCTAGACTACATAGTGAGACCTTGTCTCAAGGAGAAAAGAGAACGGGGAGGGGGAGGGGGAGGTGGTGGTCGTATACACCTGTCATTCCAGCTACTTATCAGGCTGAAGCAGAACGGCTTGAACCCAGGAGTTCAAGGCCAGCCTGAATACCATAGTGAGACCCTGCCTCAAAAACAGAAAGTTTGATTTGATTCCTTAGTTTGTTCCTCTTAGAACTGAATCTGAATATAAACTTTATAAAATTACAGTGTCTGTTTATCATCATAATCCATTTTAAAATTATGGATGGATATAACACTAGATTGTTTATTGTTATAAAAGCATTTCATCTCTGAAGTCCTCAGAACATATCACTTGGTTAGTTTATTCTTCTGTAATAGACAGTAGCTTTCCTTTTTTTCTTTAGTCAGGAAAGGCAAGGTTATGCCACAGTAATCACATCCAAAATCTCAATGACTTTATATCATGCAAGATTATTAGGTTGAGCTGGTGGGGTGGCTTGGTGGGTGAAGGTACTTCTTGCTCAGCGTGAGGACCTGTTTGATCCCTGGAACTCACATGGTGGGAGGAGAAAACTAACACTCATATACAAGCTATGACATGCACATTTCCACACACATATACATGCGGGCACATATATATATATTATATTATAATTATATATATATATATATACACACCAACACACACACACACACAAAATAATTGTTTAAAAAAATTCTTTTTGATCTTTTTGAGACAGGGTCTCCCTGTAGCCCCGGCTGTCCTGGAACTCACTCTGTAGACCAGGGTGGCCTTGAACTCACAAAGATCCACCTGCCTCTGCCTCCTGAGCACTAGGATTAAAGGTGTGCGCCACCACGCCCGGCTAAAATTTTTTGTAAGTAAAAGAAATACTACTAAGTTAATTGTGAGGTTGACCAAGTAGCAGTCCAGAGCAGGTGCCTTTGTTAATGGTGTCATGAGATCTAGGCTACTTTTTTTTTTGTCTTTTCAAGACAGGGTCTTCCTGTAGCCTCAGCTGTCCTGGAACTCACTCTGTAGACCAGGCTGGCCTTGAACTCACAAAGATCCACCTGCCTCTGCCTCCCGAGTGCTAGGATTAAAGGCGTGTGCCACCACGCCCAGCTCTATCTAGGCTACTTTTGTCTTGGGGTTCTGTCATCTTACATGAAATCTCCTCATTTGACACAGCAGCTGGCTTTCTCAGTGCTTTGGCTCCCAAATGACACACATTACTTCTTTCATCCAACTATTAATCAGGCCCCACTGTGCTTAGCTTCTGAGGTCAACATGATCAGGCCTCTGTGTGGCTGTACACAGACCCATATCACTTCTTCCCAGCCTCCTGGCCAGAACCAATCTAGACCACACCAGGGGGCTGTGACTACAGGATGATGAGATGGAACACCTGGTGAGCCCATTTCCTATGTCACAGTTACAGACACGCTACCAGTACCACACTAATGCTGGGGTCTCTCTGATCTTATCGGTTTCTTACTTTTTCTCCTCATGTGCAGAAGTTGATTGAATCCAAAAGAGGGAAAAAAGCTATCTTCCTATAAGTTCAGTTCTAGCTGTTCTCTGCTCTTTTTTTCTATTGGTTTCTTTCTCTTTTACAGATGACATTCCATTTAGTCATCCTAAGAAAAAGAAGTCCAGAACAAAAAGTGCTCTCGGTAAGTTCTTCTGTGTTGTTGAAGAGATCAAGTTTTCCTACGATCTCAAGCATGACCACAGTTTAAAGAGAGACAAGGTCCCAACCTCAGCAAAATCACCGGTACACTGAGGACAGAGGGGCAAGGCATTCACCTAGAGAGGAGCTAGATGTGTTCATAAAATAAAGTATTGTGCCACCTAAACTCAGTTTTTACAGTACTGTTGAGCTCTTTAGGTCCTTGGTACCTAGATAGCATAAGTGGTTTTAGGCAATGCTTGGAACACAATACTGGATTTAGAGACCTGGAGGGTTGTTTGTTTGTTTGTTTGTCTTTTTGAGACAGGGTCTCCTTTAGTACCAGCTGGCCTGGAACTCATTCTATAGACCAGGCTGGTCTTGAACTCACAAAGATCCACCTGCCTCTGCCTCCCAAGTGCTAGGATTAAAGGCGTGCGCCACCATGCCAGGCAAGTGAGACCTAGAGTTTTTAACTCCCCCTTTCTGTGTTAGATCAAGTGCCTGAAGGCGGGGCCATACCTTATGTGCTTTCATTAGTTGACATTTCTATAAATACTAGTGAGGCTAAGAGTATTTTCATTTATCAGTACATTTTTATTTCTTCTTCTGTAAAGAATATTGATAGGTGTGATAAAGTAGTCAAGAAGAATTCAAATCTGTCAAAATATGTTGAAATTCTGTTGAGATTTTATTCAGGGAAAAGATGAAAGACATGGCCAAATGGGACTTGTAAGTTACAGGGTAACTCCAGGTAATTCCCCATGATGGCTTTATCATGTGTTAATTGACTAGTCAACAACTGAACTGAGAGGCTGATAAAATTCTTAAGGCAAAGGGGTGGAGAGTTAGTTCTTCCTGCAGTCGGCGCTTACTATGTTTGTACTGTTCTGAAAGCTCTAAATGTCTGGAAGCGGTCTCTCCTCTTCGTTGCTCGCTCTTCTAGCCTCTCTCCTTTCTTCCTTGGCTTTCCCACACTTCTGAATGTCGGGAAGTGGTCTCTCCTCTTCGTTACTCGCTCTTCTAGCCTCTCTCCTTTCTTCCTCAGCTTTCCCACACTTCCGAATGTTGGGAAGTGGTCTCTTCTCTTTGTTGCTCACTCTTCTAGCCTCTCTCCTTTCTTCCTTGGCTTTCCCACACTTCTGAATGTCGGGAAGTGGTCTCTCCTCTTCGTTGCTCGCTCTTCTAGCCTCTGCCCTTTCTGCCTCAGCTTTCCCACACTTCTTTCTTGTTTCGACCTAAAGTCCAAAGTTACAGACCAGGAGGGAGGAAGTCAGTGTTTAGGATAGAGAAGGCATTACTATACAGAAAACAGTGGTTATCCCTTCCCTACCTTTCTTAAACTCCGTAATCTCTGCTCAGATTACCACATTTTTCTCCTGCTTTCTTGTAGCCTCTTCAGAAGGCCTTGCTGAGCCTGGTGTTGATAGGCCATCTGAGAGCAATGAGCCACCAGCTCCCAAACTTGAGTATCCAGAGGCTTCTGTTCAAAGGAGACAGAAGAAGATAAGGCCACCTCCTGGTACGAGAGGAAACCAAGGTTAGGTTGTGACTTTGAAGTATGGTAAAAGCCGTTCTTTCTCTTTTCTCACCACCCCAATCTGTTCTGCGTAGGTGGGTGTGCTGGACAGCTTTAGTGTCAACTTGACACACCTGGGTTGAGGGAGCCTCAGTTGGGGAATTGGCTCCATTGGACTTGGCCTGTGGCCATGTCTCTGGAGTATTGTCTTGATAGTTGAGTTATGTGGGAGGGCCCAGCCCACTATGGGTGGTGTCACCCTGGGCACGTTGTTATGGTATAGTATAAGAGAGCAGGCTGGGCATGGGCCAGGGGAGCAAGCCAATAAGCAGTTCCTCCATGGACTGTGCTTCAGCTCCTGCCTCTAGGTTCCTGCCCTGAGTTCCTGTGGTGAGCTCCCTCAGTGATGAACTGTGACCCAGGAGATGTGAGCCAAATAAACCCTTTCCTCCCCAAATTGGAATTGGTCGGAGTGATTTGTCGCAGCGATTGAAAGGAAGCTAGAGCGGTGGGTTCTTGATTTTTTTCTTATTCCAGTGACTTCAGTCAAGAATACTTTATAGGTCTTGGGGCTGGAGCGATAGCCTAGAGGTTAAGAGCACCGACTGCTCTTGCAGAGGACCTGAGTTCGATCCCCAGCACCCACATGGCAGCTAAGAACCGTCTGAAACTCCAATTCCAGGAGAACTCCAGTTCCAGGGGAATCCGAGACCCTCTTCTGACCTCTGCGGCATTGCACGACACGGGTGCACAAACCTACATGCAGACAGTACATTCATACACATACAAAAATAAATAAAATTTAAAAAATTAAAAATAGGAATACTTTATAGGTCTCTTTTGATCATCAATATGTAGAATATTGGAGGAAGGAAACAAAATTCAGGCCTAAACAGAAAGCTCAGATCTTTATGTGTGTAAGAATGTAGCCTATGAAGTGGACATTCAGATCAGTGGAGATAGGATGAATTGTGCATTAACTATAATATAATAAAACAAGAGCTACCGTTTATTGAGTTTCTGTGTCTCAGGCAGTGTTCATATGTGCATGCGTGTGCGTGTGCGTGTGTGTGTGTGTGTGTGTGATTGGTTATCAAATATCAAATTGGCAGTGCTAGCTTTTTTTTTTTTTTTTCCAAATTAGAAAATCCAGTGTTGATCTGAGCATGGTACATACTTGCAATTCTAGCTTTCACCAGAAAGGAGGCAGGAGGATTGCATGGAGGAGGCCAGCCTGGTTTATATACTAAATTCTAGGCCACCCTGAGCTACAAAGCAAGACCCTGTCTCAAAACAAAACACACACAAAAAAATACAATAAAGAAGAAAACCTGTTCTTAATGGGAATAGGTATACTAATAGGAACATAAATGGACACAAACTCGATTTCTAAGAGTAAAAGCAGTTGTAATAGTTGATGTAATTAAAAGGTGTTTGCTTCAACATCAGAACAGTAGAAGCTGATAACCCCCAAAACAACATGATGCTGGTTAAATAATCATGATTTATCTAAGTAAATGCAAGCCAAGTACAGGTTAGAAGGATTGCTAAAGTGTACTAGTGTCATGGGGAATCATCAATGAAATATTGGGTCAGAAACAAAGGTTGTAAAAAATAGTATGTATGGAGAGAGCTTCACTTTTACAAAACATATTTTGTTAATTTCCCATGGTTGCCATAGCAAATTACCATAAACTGGGAGACTTAAAACAATGAACATTTATTCCTTTACAGTTCTGGACGATAAAGTTCAAAGTCAGGATGTTCACATGGCCATGCTCCCCGCAGAGGTTCCAGGGAAGAATCCTTCCTTGCCTCTTGTCACACTCAGTGCTTTCGGCAGTCGGCAGCATCCTTGGCTATGCCAGTGCAATGCTAATCTCTGCTCCGTCTTCGCATTATTTCATTTGTATCTATCCAAGTTTTCTTCATGTAAGATACCATTCATTGGATTTGTTATCCCTGCTAATCCAACACGACCTCATCTTAACTTCACTATACTGGCAATGTCCTCTTTCCAAACAAGGTTATGTTGATGGGTTCTGGGAGTTATGGCTTGAGTGTATCTTTTTTTCTGGAGCATAATCCAGTTTAGAGCATACGTTTATACATACACATATGTAGTAAATACAGTGGAAAAGTAAGCAGTGTGAACAGTGATTAGGTGTTTTTTAGAAGGAAGAAGAAAGGGTGATTTTAATTTCTTCATTTCTATTTTACTGCATTTTCTTATTTATTTATTTTTTATTGATGCTTTGTGTATTTCATACATCATTTTCCAATTCAGTTCAGGCATATTTCCCTTTCCCTTCCCCCCACCCCACTCCACCCCATCCCAGATCATGCATTCTGCCATAACTGTCCTGCATCTTTCGCTCAGTTTTTGTTTTTTTTTTCCAGTTTTTAGCAATAAGTGATAATTTATGGGTACAAACATCCTTCTTGTAAAACCAATTTGCAAGCAGTTGTGCCCAAACCCACACAGCCCCTTGGTCCCACCATCCAGCAGGGGGGGCTTGTATGCTCAATCAAGTTGATCAAATGAGTGTCCACGCTATATTGCTGTAGTTTCACCATTCACCCCAATCACAGTTCTTACATTCTACCACGCCCCCTCTTCTGCAGATTGTTCCCTGGGCTTAGAAAAGGGGCACAGATGGATGAGAAGGAAAACAGTCTACTTTCTCTGGAGCTGTTGTCTTGGACTCTGGTCAATTCTGGCTGTTTCCTTTCATGGGCTGACAGTTTGTCCAGGAATAACCTTTCAATCCTGAGTGAGTTAGGGCATCCTGCCTGCGCCTTTACTGCATTTTCATATAGAGCATTGTGACTTTTATAATAATTAGAAAAGGACTTTATTGGGGGTAAAACCAGGGGAAAAAGTGAAGACTATGAGATCAACTCTCCCCTTAACATCAGTTAGCTCTGGATAATTTAGTTCAAAGTGTTTTCCATGACTAATTATTTGTTCTCTTAGGGAACGGCAGGTACTGGTTACCTAGAAAAGTTACAGGGGTAGTGGGGCAGTGTGCTGGACGCCTTTAGCTGTCAACCTGACACACCAGGGTTGAGGGAGCCTCAATTGGGGAATTGCTTCCATTGGACTGGTGGGGGCATTTTCTTGGTAGTTGTGTGCCCCCAGCTCACTGTGGGCAGTGCCACCCCAGGCAGTTGGCCCTGTATTGTATAAGAAAGCAGGCTGAGCAGGGTCAGGGGAGCAAGCCAATAAGCAGCACTCCTCCATGGCCTGCATTTCAGCTCCTGTCTCCAAGTTCCTGCCCTGAGTTCCCACCTTGGGCTCCTTTAGTAATAAACTGTGACCTGGGAGATAAGAGCCTAATAAACCCTTTCCTCCCCAAATTGGTTTTGGTCAGTGCTTTGTCACAGCAATTAGGGGCCAACTAGAGCAGTCAGGAACTAGAAAATGCAACAAAGTTGGGGGAGGCTGCTGAAGTGGGCTGCCACACTGCCTGGGCACTGGGCGTGAAGAGAAGCCAAGAGCAGAGAAGGGCACAAAGCAGAAAACAGGAATGATTCCTGGATGAGCTTTATGTGGATGAGATGATTTTGATCACCAACATTAAACAGTTTAATGAAGACTAGGCTTTAATAATTTGATTAGGATATAAATTTGAAAATTAAAATTGGTACTGAGTCCTAGTTTGATAGTTAGTGAAAAATGTCTATAGTGAAATGGCTTAGCCTTTTAAAGAGAAATCAGGACCCAGCAGGTATTGTGGCACAGGCCTCTAATTTCATTACTTTGGAGACTGAGGCAGAAAGGACATGAATATGTGGTGAGATCCTGTCTCAAAAAGACACACACTAGGAACTGGAGAGATGGGAGATGGCTCAGCAGTTAAGAGCACTGGTTATTCTTACAGAGGACCCAGGTTTTGGTTCTAGCACCCACATGGTGGCTAACAACTGTCCATAAATCCAGTTCCAGGGGATCTGACACCCCCTTATGGCCTCTGTGGGCATTGCAGCACACAGGTAAATACAGGCAAAACACTCATAAAATTAAAAAAAAAATTCTTTTTAAAGACAAAAAACTAAAAACAAAAAAGAAGGTTTTGAGCCAATGGGGAATCCTGTTATTCCCATTCTAAGAATGTACTCAGCCTCGTAGGTCCAGCTGTCAAAAGTTTTAGCATTGTTTTTTCTTCTGATTCAAGTCTTGTACACCCTAGACTGGCCTTAAACTTGCTGTGTATTTTAGGATGGCCTTCAACTTCTGAGCCTCATTTAGCACCTCTTTCTTGCCTTCTGGGGTTATAGGCAAGCATTACCACCTGTTTATTCAGTGCTGGGTATTGAACCCAGGGCCTTGCATATGCTAGTGAAACACTCTACAAACCAAGCTATAGTCCAAGCCCTAAATTTTTAGGATTTTAAAGCTCTAGTTTTGTTTTTGTTTTTTATCCAGAATGACCATAGTAGGCTAGATTGCCTGCATTGTCTTTCCAGCCCAGGCTGTTTCCGTTTTTTTTTTTTTTAACTAAATCTATACTAGATTTCATATATATACATATATGATATATGGTGTGTGTGTGTGTATGTGTGTAGAGAGAGACAATGAGACAGGATATATATATTATATAAAGTATAGCTAATTTATAGTATATATAGTATAGCATATATAGTATAATTTCCAGCCTTGCTGTATTTTGCAATCTATTCTAGAATTTGAAGGACTGAGGGTACCTTGGAGAGCTAGTACTTTCAGGTGGGAAGAGCAGACAGGTTTGACAGCACTGTTGACTTGTTTCATCTTAATGACTATATGGGTGCAGAAAAGAGTTAATACAGTACAGCAAGATTATAGCTATCCTTAGAAAAGCCTTCTTGGGAGATTGGCCTGTGGGAACTTGGATGGTAAACAGTTCCACACACTTATAATAAAACTTTACTAAACTTTAAGGGTGGTTCACTCTGTCTTTGTACATATACTATCGTTTACGCTGAACATTGGCTTCCCTTCTGAGAATCTACAATTTTGATAAGTGCTAAGTGTGTGTGACTAGCAGCTGTTGGTAGAAGCCTTGGGTGCTGAGCTCCTAATGAGCTTCCGTGCAGAGAATGTATCTCATGGCTCATCATACCCTGTTGATGGAGGTGTCAGGGCATTCTGTTTGGCTTCACTGCTACAGGGCTGGTGAACTCTACCTGGTTTTACCTGGGACTGGCTCCATCTGCCTTTTCCTTTCACTCTAAGAAGTTGTACAGCTAGTGACTTCATCCTGTGAGTGCTGCCAGCAACTTTATACCTGGAAGCACTCCAAACATGGGACATTAGATTCTTTTTGTTATATATTGGTTGGTTGGCATTTCAATTTCAAATTATAAGAGTATAGGAGTGTACAATACTAAAAATAAAAAACTTTTGGTCAAAGGTGGGCAGTCTACTCTACATAGCAAGTTCCAGAGCAGGCAAAGGTACTTAGTGGGATGGTGTCTGGGGAAAAAGAAGGGGGACTCGTATAGGATAGTGAAAAATCTGGCCCAACTAAAATTCTTAAAGTTCTCTTGGCTTACAAATGCCTTCTATATTTTTTTAATTTTGATCTTGTAATCATTTTAAAACATTTTATTTTCAGAGTTGGAGACTTCCTTCACAGAAAAGAAGACCTCCAGTCCGTCTTTATTAGCAAATGAAAATGGCATCGATGTGAAGCCAGCTGAGGAGGCAGTTATTCCAAAACCTCGAAGGAAGGCGAAGTAATACTATCCTTTTAGTATTCTTCAGGGTTACTCTAGTATTTAATTTAGAGCTCTCAAATACTAGCTTCTCAGTAGGTCTTGTTAAATACTGTACTTCATATAAAGTAGTGTTGTTATGGAAATAGGAATTAAACCAATTTAATGAAAATTTTGAAAGGAATAAAACATGAAAAAAAGAAAAAGTGTTGTATGGAAGTAATTAGCTTAAGGAATCATCTCTAAACTTCAAACAAATTTCCAAGAGATTTTCATGAAAGTAGCAAAAAATGAGATAGTAAAGATTAATCATTAAAGATAAGCTATGAGGTAATTCATTTCCTCATGTTAGAATTATTATTTCAGCAGTAACCATAGCTATTATATTTTAGTATAGAAATTAAGTCTCAAAGCTGGAGAGATGGCTCAGTAGTTAAGAGCACTGACTGCTCTTGCAGAGGACCCGGGTTTGACTCCCAGCACCTACATGGCAGCTAACAACTGTCTATAACTTCAGTCAGTTTCCAAGAGATCTGATGCCTTCTTCTGACCTCCACAGGCACTGTGTAATGCAAGTACACTTACATACATGCAGGCAATACATTCATATACATAAAATAAAAATAATAAAATATACTAAATAAAATTTTATTTATTTTTTATGTGTATGAATGTACTGTCTGCATGTAGGTTTGTGCACCCATGTTGTGCAGTGCTGCAGAGGTCAGAAGAGGGCGTTGGATTCCCCTGGAACTGGAGTTAAAGATGGTTCTCAGCCGCCATGTGGGTGCTGGGAATCAAACCCGGGTCCTCTGCAAGAGCAGTCGGCGCCCTTAACCGCTAGGCCATCTCTCCAGCCCCACTAAATAAAATGTTTTTAAACAGAAATTAAGTCTCATATAAAATAGAATAGCATACTTAAAAAGCCTGGATGTTATATGACATTAATGTTTATATTTAAAATTCACTCTACAGCCAGGCGTGGTGGCGCACACCTTTAGTCCTAGCACTTGGGAGGCAGAGGCAGGCAGATCTCAGTGAGTTCGAGGCCAACCTGGTCTACGGAGCGAATTCCAGGCCAGCTGGGGCTACAGAGAGACCCTGTCTCAAAAACACCAAAAAAAANAAATTCACTCTACAAATAATAATCAATTTATATTTAGAATTATATATAATAAAATTAATGTCTGGAGAAATCTAGTCACTGTGTTTTCTAGATGAGAAAACTGAGGTCCACAGAAATTTGTGCAACTTGATGGATATAACAATCTATTCTAGTAAAATCCATTATTTTTTCACTCCAAGTTCAGGACTCTTCATTGTATTCATGGGTAATTTCTTATGTGTGTCTGTAAAAGTTCAAGAAGTATCCATCATTTTTTAACATTCTCCCTGATTGTAGGAAAACCCAGCCAGAAGATTTACAGTATGCTAATGAGCTAGGAGTAGAAGATGAAGACATAATTACTGATGAGCAAAGTACTCTAGAACAGCACTCTAGATTCACTGCACCCACTGGAATTAGCCAGCCTGTAGGCAAAGTATTTGTGGAAAAAAGCCGTAAGTACTTTCTTGTTTTAGAACATGATCTCTAAAATATATTAAAGGCATCTTTTGACCTTGCAATTTTGTTCTGATGACCTGAAGTAAGGAACTAATAAAAAATGTGAACAAAAATGTACACACAAAGCTTGTCATTACACAATGCTTAATGAGGATGAAAAAACTGGAATAAGTATAAAACAAAAGGGGAATAGTTTCAAAAAGTTATGTTTTATCTAGATAATAAAAATGTTCTATATTATCAAATGTTTAAGGAAGGCTTTTCATTTCATGGAAGGATTTTAATAATGAAAAATGAATGCAAAGTTTGATCTTAACTATAGAAAAATGCCTGAGTGGGACTGGAGAAATGGCTTAATGGTTAAGAGTGCATACTGCTCTTACAGAGGCCAGAGAGGGTGTCAGATCCCCTTGGAGTTAGAGTTACAGGTGGCTGTGAGCCACCTAGCAGAGGTGCTAGAAATAAAACACAGATTCTCTATAAGTATGTCGTGTGTGTGTGTGTGTGTGTGTGTGTGTGTGTGTGTGTGTGTGTCTGTACACCAGAACCTCAAGTGTCATCCTCAGTAACACCATATACCTCTTTTGAGACAGGATCCCTTGTTGGGCTGGAGCTCCCCAAATAAGCTAGACTGGCAGTGAGCCCCAGGGATCCTCCTGTCTCTGTCTCCCCAGCGCTGGGATCACAAGCATGCGCCAGAATGCCCAGCATTTTTAGGTAGGCAAACTCAAGTCCTTGCAGACATTCCCCATCTCTTCTATTTTCAAGCAGTTTCATCCACTTGTTTTTATTCTGGCTTCCTTTACTGTAGAAACTCCCCTACTTGAGTAAATGATCATAAAAGGGACTATTGCTTCTGTTAGCTGTCCAGTAAAAATATTTTCTTAGACAAAATTATTTTATTTATCCTCCAAAATACCTGAGAGGTGGATTCAATGAGGGTGATTGTAATGAAACCTTCCCTGCTTCCAAAGGTCCACTTGTAGCTTGCTACAGATACAGGAAGGAGTCTACTAGTCTATAGTGAAAGTATGAAGGCCCTCCCCACGTTGTGCATGTGTGGGTATGCGTGATGCATATGAGTGGACGTGTGTGCCACAGTGAGCATGTGTGGGTATGCGTGATGTATATGAGTGGACGTGTGTGCCACAGTGAGCATGTGTGGGTATGCGTGATGTATATGAGTGGACGTGTGTGCCACAGTGAGCATGTGTGGGTATGCGTGATATATATGAGTGGACGTGTGTGTCACAGTGAGCATGTGTGGGTATACATGATGCAGATGAGTGGACATGTATGCCATGGTGTGCATTTGTGAGTATGCATGATGTATATGAGTGGACTTGTGTGCCACAGTGAACATGTGTGTGCCACAGTGAGCATGTGTGGGTATGCATGATGCACGAGTGGACGTGTGTGCACAGTGAGCATGTATGGGTATGCATGATGCACGAGTGGACATGTGTGCACAGTGAGCATGTGTGAGTATGTGTGATGCACGAGTGGATGTGTGTGCACAGTGAGCATGTGTGGGTATGCGTGATGCACGAGTGGACGTGTGTGCACAGTGAGCATGTGTGAGTATGCCTGATGCATGAGTGGACGTGTGTGCACAGTGACATGTGGAGGTCAGAGGACTACTTGGTAGGGTCAGTTCTCTCCTACCTTGATGTGGGTTCTGGGGATCAAACTCAGTTTTCAGACTTGAGGCTCAGGCAAGAACCTCATGTGTTGAGACATCTTGCTCCATGTTTTGGAGGGTTTTGTTTGTTTTGGTTTTGGTTTTATATTTTTATTTTATTTTCATTATGTGTATCTGTGTGTTGGCTTGTGCACTTGTGTGCAGGGACTGGGTCCCTCCCTAGCTAGAGTTGCAGGTGGGTATGTGCTGCCCAGTGTGTATGCTAAGAACTAAACTCGAGTCCTTTGGAAGAGCAGTAGGCTCTCTTAACCACTGATCCATTTCTCTAGTTCTAGTTTCTTTGACTTTGAGATAGGGTCTCATGTAGCCCACCTGGCCTGTATCTCTTAACCCTCTGTCAGTACCTTCTGAGTCCTCAGGTAACAGGCATGCACCATTGTGCCCAGCTAGGGCTCTTAAATGCAGAATGGGTTATTTGTTGTTAGTCATTAGTAATTGTGTTATTTATGCTCTGTATTCTTAGGGCGATTCCAGGCAGCTGATCGTTCAGAGTTGATAAAGACAACAGAAAACATAGATGTGTCAATGGATGTGAAGCCGTCCTGGACCACCCAAGATGTGGCCCTTTCAGTTCACCGAGTTTTCAGGTGTCTTCTTTTTGTTGACTTTTCTTAAGGCAAATGTTAACTGAATTTCATCATGTAAAATAAAGGAAAAAGTTTTGGCTATTCCATACTTTAAACAAAATTGCCAGTTTAAATTGGTACCTAGAAATATTCTTGTAGATATTCCACTAGAGTTAAAGGATTTGCCTATCAAATGAAAAGGCTTGGGCTGGGGCTATAGCTTACTGGTAAAGTACTTGCTTAGCATGTGTGAAGTCTTGGGGTCCATCTCCCACTATCTCCCAGAGAGGGGGCGGGGGAAAGAGAGGTTTGTGTTTACTTTTTATTTTATTTTATTTTTATTTATTTTGTATGTGTATGAATGTACTGTCTGCATATAAGTTTGTGCACCTGTGTCGTGCAATGCCGTGGAGGTCAGAAGAGGGCATTGGATTCCCCTGGAACTGGAGTTAAAGACGGTTCTATAGCCGCCATGTGGGTGCTGGGGATCGAACCCGGGTCCTTTGCAAGAGCAGTCAGCGCTCTTAACCGCTAGGCCATCTCTCTAGCCCGTGTTTACTTTTTAATATGCTGAATTTTATTCTTGTATGTGAAGAGATTTAAAAAATGCTTTGAGCTTTTATTTTAGTGATTCTTGTATTGTATAATGAAACCCTTTTCCATGCAGGATGATTGGTCTCTTCTCTCATGGCTTCTTGGCTGGTTGTGCCGTGTGGAATATTGTTATTATCTATGCTCTAGCAGGAGATCAGCTCCATAACCTCCCTAACCTTCTGCAGCAGTACAAGACCTTAGCATATCCATTCCAGAGTCTTCTCTACTTGCTTTTGGCTCTAAGTACAGTTTCAGCATTGGACAGGTAAGACTACTGTGATTGTTGTCCTTCCTCAGGAAGCAATGTTGAAGAAATTGCCCCGACTATGACAGTTTCCAAAATAGAATGATGGGATATTAATACAACTTTTAATGTTTAAAAGAAAAAAGACAGTCTTTGGATTAGCATGGCTTTATCTCACCTGCAAAGATCCTGTTTCCAAATAAAGTCATGCTCATAAGTACCAGGCTTAGGCATTCACCAAATATTTGTGGGAACACAATTCAACCCATTAAAAAGAAATCACCAGGGTCAGAGGGAGGGCCCAGCCGCCATCAAATCAGATGACTTGAGTTCAATCCCCAGGACCCACATGCTGGAAGGAGAGAACTGACTCTGGAAAGTTGTCCTCTAACTTCTACATGTGAGCTGTGCCATATGAATGCCGTAGCACACATGTGTATAGTCATACACTAAATAATAAATGAAATTAATAAAAACTTTGATCATGGGGTTGGAGAGATGGCCTAGTGGTTAAGAGCACCGACTGCTCTTGCAGAGGACCTGGGTTGGATTCCCAGCACCCACATGGTGGCTAACAACCGTCTTTAACTCCAGTTCCAGAGGAATCCAATGCCCTCTTCTGACCTCCACAGCATTGCACAACATGGGTGCACAAACCTACATGCAGACAGTACACTCATACACATTAAAAAAAAAACAAACTTTGATCACGAGAATTAAATCAAATGGACTAATAGAGAAAGAACCTGATGAATTTTTCAGGTTAAGGTTAATTTGTTTTGGGGGGATGTCTTAACACTAACGAGATATTGCCTAAAATAGTCTTCTTGTAAGAAATTTTACATGAACTTTTTGTAAATAAGATAGTCTTTAATATATAAATTTAAACTTTACTTAAAGTCTAGTAATGGGCAATATACATGGTACCAGTACACTAGAGGAAGAGAAATCTAGGCAAGAAAGTAAGGCTTTATTAAGTTGACAACTGTAACAGGAAGCTTTTGTAATTCTAGGATTGACTTTGCTAAAACCTCAGTAGCAGTCCGAAATTTTCTGGCCCTGGATCCAACAGCTTTAGCCTCTTTCTGTAAGTGAGACTTTACCTTGATAACTGTTGTAGAATTGAGGAGTTGTAGTGTAATTTTGAATAAAAACCACTTTATTTTGTAAAAGTTTTATATTATTGCTTTTTAAAATAAATCATTACCTATAGATGTTCAAGTGAATTTTTAATTAAAATATAGACATAATTTTGATTTTTTTTTAAATGGGGGTCTCATGTAGCCTAGGCTGGTTGACCTTGGACCTTCTAGGTAGCCGAGGATGACCTTGAACTCCTGCTCCTCTTGCCTCTACCTCAGGTTGTGAGATTCACAAGCATATGCCACCATACCTGGCTTAGAACTATTTTTCATTACAGGTTCATCTAAGTACCTTTGAAAGTTTCATTTGGGAGGCTAAGAAATGGCTCTGCAGTTAAGAGAAGATACTGATTTTGCAGAGGATCCAAATTGGGTTCCTAACACCCATGTTAAACAGTTCACAACTCTTTGTAACTCCAGTTCCAGGGGATCTGATGCCTCTGGCCTCCACTGGTGCACTTATCTTCTTCTCACACACACATAATTTAAAAAATTTTAAATACATATTTTATATGTTTTTTTAATGTGTGTGAGTGTTTTGCCTGCATGTATATAATTGGACCATGTGCATACAATGTTCAAGGAGGTCAGAGGAAGGTATTGGATCCACCTGGAACTGGAGTTACAGAAGGTTGTTAGCCACCTTGTGGGTGCTGGGTACTGAACTCAGGTTGGCTGTAAGAGCAACCTGTGCCCTTTATCTCTGAACCATCTCTTTAGTCCCCCCAAAATAAATCTTTCTAAAGATTTGTACATAAGGTCCTGAGTTCAGTTCCCATCACCAAAAATGACAAGTAAAAGTTTAATTTGTTGGTTTTTACTACTTATTTAGCTTTTGTATTCTCTACTTGACATTATGCAAATCCAGTTGGCATGGCCTTTTAATAATAAACACCATTTGACATAATTTTGGTAATTTTTAAAAAAAATTTTTTTATTAATTTTATTTATTTATGTATGTATATGAATGTACTGCCTGCATGCAAGTTTGTGCACCCATGTCGTGCAATGCCGTGGAGGTCAGAAGAGGGTCTCGGATTCCCCTGGAACTGGAGTTCTGGAATTGGAGTTTCAGACGGTTCTAGGCCGCCAATGTGGGTGCTGGGGATCGAACCCGGGTCCTCTGTAAGAGCAGTTGGCACTCTTAACCTCTAGGCCATCTCTCCAGCCCCCATAATTTTGGTAATTTAAAGTATATTTTGTTCCAAATTATGAAAATACTAAACTAAAGCTAGTTTGGGGACCTTAGGCAGGTCATTTAAGTTCTCAAAAGATCTAGATTCTAGGGCTGGAGAGATGGCCTAGCGGTTAAGAGCGCCGACGCTCTTGCAGAGGACTCGGGTTCAATTCCCAGCACCCACATGGCGGCGAGAACCGTCTGAAACTCCAATTCCAGGAGAACTCCAGTTCCAGGGGAATCTGACACCCTCTTCTGACCTCCGCGGCATTGCACGACACGGGTGCACAAACTTGCATGCAGACAGTACATTCATACACATACAGAAATAAATAAAAATTAATAAAAAAAATTTAAAAAAAAATATCTAGATTCTTGGGCTGGAGAGATGGCCTGGCAGTTAAGAGCACCGACTGCTCTTGCAGAGGTCCCGGGTTCGATCCCCAGCACCCACATGGTGGCTGAGAACCGTCTGTAACTCCAATTCCAGGAGAACTCCAGTTCTAAGGGAATCTGAGACCCTCTTCTGACCTCCGTGGCATTGCACAACACGGGTGCACAGACCTACATGCAGACAGTACATTCATACACATACAAAAATAAATAAAATAAAAAAAAGATCTAGATTCTTGTCAGTTCTCATGATGAAATAAGGTTCATCTAAAAGACACTCTGTGCTTATGTTACCCTAAATAATGTAAAAATTAAAATTGATTGAGTGAATTTCTTTTGTGTTGTTATTCGCCAAAGTATGGCTTGTTCTGACCTTAAAGTAATCTATAAACTCAAGATAAACCAAGTTTTTAAGAATTATTAGTAATTTCACTTTTTTTTTTTCCTCAGTGTACTTTACTGCCCTAATACTATCTCTGAGTCAGCAAATGACAAGTGACAGAATCCATCTTTATACCCCTTCTTCTGTTAATGGTAGCCTCTGGTAAGAATTCATATTGGCAGGTGTTGATGGTAACAGAAGCAAAAGTGGAATTAATGATACTTTGCCTTTGATGCCTATTCAGGTTTTTAATCTATAGATCATAACGAGGCCTCATTTTTGTTTATAATAAACCATGAGAAGAAAATAATTATTCTGTTGGTTAATGGATAACTACCATTATATATATTTGTATTTATTTTTCTTGAAATGGAGCCTCCTGTATCCCAGGTTGGCCTTGAACTTGCTATGTAGCTGGGGCTAACCTTGAACTCCTGATCCTCCTGCTTGTGTCTCCCAAATGCTGTGATTCTAGGCATGAGAGGCCAAACTCAGCTTATACTTGTATTTTTTTTAAAAAATGAACTATTTTCCTTTCAAAAATGTTTTAAACCTTGAAGTCATCATGCAGCGAGTTGGAGGAGCTCTGCACCTTTATCCCCAGGCAGAGAACCCAGTACCTCAGAACAGTTCTGAGGTAACATAGCCGGGACTGAGCCAAAGAGCTAAGTGCTGCTGTGAAGATCAGACTATGGAGCTTTGACATTGTCAGTCCAGTGACCAGCTGACAGCGTGGCTGAAATTCCCATGTAAAACAAGGGCAGTCTTGAGAAAGTGGATGGGACGGTGGGGTTAAAAGAAAAGAAAGATTTGTAATTGAAGAACATTGCCATGTATTTGGAAGGGAAATTTGGGGATATTTTAGGGGGAACGTCAACTCTTCAAAATATACTAATATATAACCTTTGAACTTTGATGATCGTGCTTTGGTGTGTGGGTGTCTGTGTGTATATGTGTGTGTTTAGGGGACTTATACTTTATTTCATGCTTTACTTTTTTTTCCCTCAGGAGAGGACTTTTTTTAAGTTCATAAAATAGCTGCATTTCAGTGTATGAACAAAAATGCAGGCATTTCTAATGAGTATTCCTCTGTCTGTAGGGCGGCAGGAATTGAGGGACAGATTCTCCAGCCATGGATCGTGGTCAATCTGGTGGTGGCCCTTCTGGTTGGATTATCCTGGCTTTTTTTGTCTTACAGGCCAGGCACGGATCTTAGTGAAGGTATTAATGAAAAAATGAGTATTCTGAACTCTTCTCTAATAACTTTATAAGTCTTCCAATAATATTCCATATCAAGGATGTTTGAAATAAAAGAACAATGAAAGCAGTGTGGTCTAAGAGTTACGGTAGGAGCAGGGAGGAGGGCTGAGAGCCGTGCAGTCTGAAAGTGCTTTACGAGAGGAGCCCGTAGCCTTCTGCATATTCAGGTGCCTCTTCTCTTGGGATTCTTAATGCAATTGATAAAGCTCTGCTTTTGCTGTTCGTCATCTCCTCACTTTGAATTAAATCATGCTTCATCTGTCTAGTCTCTATCAGACACATTGAAATGAATTATTCATATTTCCTTGGATAAAATTCTTTTTATTTTATTTATTTATTTATTTATTTATTTATTTATTTATTTATTGGTCTTTTTGAGACAGGGTCTCCCTGTAGCCCCAGCTACTCACTCTGTAGACCAGGCTGGCCTTGAACTCACAAAGATCCTCCTGCCTCTGCCTCCCAAGTGCTAGGATTAAAGGCATGCGTCACCACGCCCGGCATATGTATGTATGTATTTATTTATTTATTTATTTTAAATTTTATTTATTTTTGTATGTGTATGAATGTACTGTCTGCATGCAGGCTTGGGCACCCGTGTCGTGCAGTGCCGTGGAGGTCAGAAGAGGGTCTCGGATTCCCCTGGAACTGGAGTTCTCCTGGAATTGGAGTTACAGACGGTTCTCAGCTGCCATGTGGGTGCTGGGGATCGAACCCGGGTCCTCTGCAAGAGCAGTTGGTGCTCTTAACTGCTAGGCTATCTCTCCAGCCCATTTATTTATTTATTTTAAACAAGGTCTTCCTGCAGCCCCAGCTGGCCTGGAACTTGTTATATAGACCAGGATGGCTTTGATCTCACAAGAGATTTGCCTGCCTCTGCCTCCTGAGGGCTGGGATTAAAGGCCACCACACCCAGCTCCTTGGCAAAAATTCTTAACCCTTCATTGTCTAACAGAGTGTTTAGCTATATTATTCTTAATATGTTTAGTGCCCACTAATCTCGACCCATGTCCCATTTTAGAACAGCCAAAGAAGAAAGTCATGTTGGCAAACCGCTAACTCATTGCAGTGCTTTAAGGACTGCTTGGTGTTTGTACTTCCTTAACAGAGGTTCTACATTTTCATCCTTGAATTTATGAATATTTTCTGGACTTTGTGTATCTCATTTTGGTTTGATAATAGATTACAATGTATCTATCTCAAAAGTCTTAGAATAAATACTTTTTCTAGCATTTCCATTTATAAAAACAAAACAGTAGGCATGGTGGCACATGCCTGTAATCTCAGAAGATGGAGCAGCATTGGCTGCTCTGAGCTATCTAGTGAGCTCAAAGCCAGCTAGCCATAACTGGCTTTTGTGTGTGTGTGTGTGTGTGTGTGTGTGGTGTGTGTGTGTGTGTGTGTGTTTGTTTGTTTGTTTGTTTGTTTGAGACAGTGTCTCCCTGTAGCCCCAACTGGCCTGGAACTCACTATGTAGATCAGGCTGGCCTTGAACTCACAGTGATCTGTCTGCCTCTGCTTCCCAAGTGCTGGGATTAAAAGTGTGTGCCATCACACCCAGCCAAAGACCCTTTTTTAAAAATTATTTTTAATTAGGTATATGTGTGTGTGTCTGCGTGTAGGTGTGTACACTCGAGTGCAGAGTTCAGGTGCACATGGAAGCCAGAGGCAACAGAGTACCCTGGAGCTGGAGTCATAGTAGGTGCTAGGAGTTTAACTTGGTGGGCTCTCTGGAAGAGCAATATGCACTCTGAACTGCTGAGCCATCTCTCTGGCTCTAGAAGACCCTGTCTTTTTTTTGTTATTGTTGTTCTTTTTGAGACAGGATTTCCCTGTAGCTTCAGCTGTCCTGGAACTCACTATGTAGACCAGGCTGCCCTTGAACTCACAGAGATCTGCCCACCTCTGCCTCCCAAGTGCTGGGATTAAAGGTGTGCACCACCATGCCCAGCAGCAAGGAGACCCTTTCTTGACCAAAGCAAACCAGATCAGACTAGACCAAACCAGGATGTAATTTCCTTGTGTATTCCATTCATGAACATACCTTTTCACATTGTATTTATCATGTTGTTTTACTAAATATTCTTCTGCTTTATTCATTTTGATGTACTTAAAGTTTTTTTTTCAATCTTAAGCTTTGGGCTGGGGAGCTAGTTCAGTCAGTGAAGTGCATGCTATGCAAGTAGCACAAGGACCTGAATGTGGAAAGCTAGGCATGGTGTTGCTGGTATTGCTGGTGTTGGTGTCATTGGTGTTGCTGGTGTTGTTGGTGTTGCTGTCGTTGGTGTTGCTGGTGTCATTGGTGTTGCTGGTGTTGCTGGTGTTCTTGGTGTTGTTGGTGTTGCTGGTGTTGCTGGTGTTGCTGGTGTTGTTGGTGTTGCTGGTGTTGCTGGTGTTGGTGTTGCTGGTGTTGCTGGTGTTGTTGGTGTTGTTGGTGTTGCTGGTGTTGCTGGTGTTGTTGGTGTTCTTGGTGTTCCTGGTGTTCTTGGTGTTCCTGGCGTTGCTGGTGTTGCTGGTGTTGCTGATGTTGCTGGTGTTGCTGGTGTTGCTGGTGTTGTTGGTGTTGCTGGTGTTGCTGGTGTTGTTGTTGCTGGTGTTGTTGGTGTCGTTGGTGTCGTTGGTGTTGGTGTTGCTGGTGTTGTTGGTGTTGCTGGTGTTGCTGGTGTTGGTGTTATTGGTGTTGTTGGTGTTGCTGGTGTTGGTGTTGGTGTTGCTGGTGTTTGCTGGTGTTGGTGTTGTTGGTGTTGTTGTTGTTGGTGTTGCTGGTGCTGCTGGTGTTGTTGGTGTTGTTGGTGTTGGTGTTGTTGGTGTTGTTGGTGTTGGTGTTGTGTTGCTGGTGTTGGTGTTGCTGGTGTTGTTGGTGTTGGTGTTGTTGGTGTTGCTGGTGTTGCTGGTGTTGCTGGTGTTGCTGGTGTTGGTGTTGCTGGTGTTGCTGGTGTTGCTGGTGTTGCTGGTGTTGCTGGTATTGTTGGTGTTGCTGGTGTTGCTGGTGTTGTTGGTGTTCCTGGTGTTCCTGGTGTTGTTGGTGTTCCTGGTGTTCCTGGTGTTGTTGGTGTTCCTGGTGTTGCTGGTGTTGCTGGTGTTGCTGGTGTTGCTGGTGTTGTTGGTGTTGCTGGTGTTGTTGGTGTTGGTGTTGCTGGTGTTGGTGTTGGTGTTATTGGTGTTGTTGTTGTTGCTGGTGTTGTTGGTGTTGTTGGTGTTGGTGTTGTTGGTGTTGTTGGTGTTGGTGTTGTGTTGCTGGTGTTGTTGGTGTTGGTGTTGTTGGTGTTGTTGGGTGTTGTTGGTGTTGTTGGGTGTTGTTGGTGTTGCTGGTGTTGCTGGTGTTGGTGTTGGTGTTGCTGGTGTTGTTGGTGTTGCTGGTGTTGTTGGTGTTGCTGGTGTTGCTGGTGTTGTGTGCTGTAATCCCTGTGCTGGGGACAGCTGGATCTCAGAGCTCACTGACCAGCCAGCCTAGTCACATTGATAAGCTTCAGGATTAGTGAGAGACCCTGTCCCAAAAACCAACATGGAGAGCAATGGAGGAAGATACTGACATCATCCTCTAGGCTCTGCATGCACGTACACATACATATGAACATGTATATGTGCCACACACATAGGTACACACCAAAATATCTTGCACTTTATGTTTCCCTTTTTTTTCCTCATGGTACAGTTTTTAGTTATTAAGAGTTTTTTATCTGAAGATGACATATCAGGACATTTATTTGTCTCATTCTCAAGGTTTGATTTGCACATATTTCTTGGCATTTTAATAATAACATCTATGGTAAGCAGTAGTTTAATTATAAAAATATCAACTAATAGTATTCTGCTGGGCCTGGTGCTACTTCTGACTAGCTTTTGCAGGGTTCAGTCTTTTATTACAAAATGTGTGGTCCATAGTAAGCATTCTAGAAATCTTGTATCTTACAACAAATCATAGTATGCATTCCAGAATCTTGTGTCTTATATTAAAATAACATCATGATAATACCTAGTTTACTGGGGTTTTGTGTGTGTGTTGATATGGGACAACATATTTAAAGTCTATAGACACCTAATGTTCTAATTCTTCTTCCACATCTGTCTCCTGCATTTTAAATGATCTGATCACTAGAGAACTTTTTAATGATCCTAGGTTTTCAAAGTTTCTTAAATTTCTTTGAAAGGTTTCTTACATTTTCTTTATTATATGTGATTTTTTTCAGGGGTTAATATTACAAAATTTGAACCTTTAAGATAGATGTGGTGGCACATGCCTTTATTCCTGTCACTAAGAAGGCAGAGGCAGATGGATCTCTGTGAGATCAAGGCCAGCCTGCTCCACATAGTTGAGTTCTAGGGCCAACTAGGACTGCCATAGTGAGACAATATATATATTATATATATATATAAATATATATATACATATATATGTATGTATGTATACAGTTGTTACTAGCTTACCTTTTATTTTTTAAATTTTATTTATTTTTTAATGTGTATGAATGTACTGTCTGCATGTAGTTTTGTGCACCTGTGTCGTGCAATGCCGCGGAGGTCAGAAGAGCATGTCAGATTCCCCTGGAACTGGAGTTAAAGACGGTTCTCAGCCACCATATGGGTGCTGGGGATCGAACCTGGGTCCTCCACAAGAGCAGTTGGCACTCTTAACCACTAGGCCTTCTCTCCAGCCCACTAGCTTACCTTTTAGATGAAAATTCCCTGTGAATATTTCTTATTTATACCGGAGGACTTTCTATTACTATGCGTATGCCAGTATTTCAACAGACTGTAATTAAGCTATAAAACTCTTGGCTGAGAAACTAGGAAAACGTTTTAAGTGTGTGTTCATTTTCTTCTCCAGAGTTAATGTTCTTCTCTGATGTGGAAGAGTACCCTGACAGAGGGGTCAAAGCCTCTTCATAGTGCCAGCTCACCTTCATCGCAATAATGACCCAGTAGTTCCCTTACTTTTGTTTATAAGTGTATTTTTATAAGATATGTATATTTGTATTTATAATTGAGCTTTTGATTATATAATGCTGAAATGCCTCTGAATATTATGGAAAATGTTTAAATTATCTGGTCTTTATACCCAAACACGAATTTCTTTATTATTATCACCTTAAGGATAAAGGTGATTATGAGCTAAATAAAAAAATAATAAGCAGGTGTTTGCTTCCTGTTCTCTCAAATGTGCTGTATCCACAGTCATTATTGAAAAGCACTAATTTAGAAAAGCCATAACTTCAGTGTTTTAAAACATGTATCAAGTTTAAGTGCAAATTTAGAGAATAGGGAGAAGGGGAAAATGCTGTCATTGTATCGTTTTGATGTCTTCTTGCTAAACATATTGAAATACAAAATTTGTCCTTCTGAATCTGGCTTAGTGGTTGTGTACTATGTAATAATTATAGTTTAAATGGAATGATGCTTTACTTCATGGCTAATAAAACAAAGATATATCTTTTTGTTTGAAAAGTTTTATAAACTGGAGATTTTCTCCCTTTAAAATCTGTACCAGTTGTTCTTACATCTGGTTGCACATAAGAATCATTGCAGGAAGTTTTAGAGAACTTCTGTAGCAGGGGCTGGAGAGATAGCTCAGTGGTTAAGAGCCCTGACTGCTCTTGCAGAGGACCCGGGTTCAATTCCCAGCACCCACATGGCAACTAAGAACCATCTTTAACTCCAGTTCCAGGGGAATATGACACCCTCTTCTGACCTCCGAAGCATTGCCGACACAGGTGCACCTACCTACATGTAGACAGCACACATAAAAAAAAAGATCATAAAGAAAAAAATCTGTAGCATCTGGGCATGATGGTGAATGCATATAATTCAGCACTTTGGAGATGGAGGCGGGAAGATAAGGAGTTCAAGGCCATCCTCAGCTTCTTAGCAAGTTTGAGTCCAGTGTGAGCTACATGAGCTCCTGTCTCAAAAAACCAAAACAACAACAGACCCATACATAGCAAAAAAAGAAGCTAAGCCGGGCGTGGTGGTGCACGCCTTTAATCCTAGCACTCAGGAGGCAGAGGCAGGCAGATCTTTGTGAGTTCAAGGCCAGCCTGGTCTACACAGTGAGTTTCAGGACAGCTGGGGCTGCAGGGAGACCCTGTCTCGAAAAGGCAAAAAAATAAAAAATAAAAATAAAAAGAAGCTAAAGCACAAAAGAGCTCAGGAGGCCTGTAAGTCTGGCTAACCCCACGCTGTGTTTTTCTTTACACTGGTAGGGATCTGTTCTTTCCTTTACACTGGTAGAGATCTGTTCTTTCCTTTACACTGGTAGGGATCTGTGCTTTCCTTTACACTGGTAGGGATCTGTTCTGCTTCGCCTTTTTTTTTTAAATTTTATTTATTTCTGTATGTGTATGAATGTACTGTCTGCATGCAAGTTTGTGCACCCGTGTCGTGCAATGCCATGGAGGTCAGAAGAGGGTGTCGGATTCCCCTGGAACTGGAGTTCTCCTTGAATTGGAGTTTCAGATGGTTCTCGGCCGCCATGTGGGTGCTGGGTCTTCTGTAAGAGCGGTCGGTGCTCTTAACCGCTAGGCCATCTCTCCAGCCCCCCTGCTTCGCTTTTTCTATTGCTGTGAAAAAGCACTCTGACTAAAACCAACTTCAGAAGGAGAGAGCTTATTTGGGTCACATATCCTTTTCACAGTTCATCATTGAGAGAAGTTAGGCAGAAGTCCAGGACAGGAACCTGGAGGGAATGCTGCTTGCTGACTTGCTACTGTGGTCTGTGCTCAGCCTGCTTTCTTATACAGCCCACCTCTTCAGGGTCGTTCCACCCACATTGGTCTGGGGCTTCACACATCACTCAACAAGAAAATGCCTCACAGACATGGCCACAGGCCAATTCCATAGAGGAGATTCCCCACCCGAGTTCCCTCTTGCCAGCTCTGTCAAATTGACAGCTAAATGTATCCATCACTGTATTGAAAGCAGGGTCTCACACATGGTAGGCAAGTGCCCTACTGTTGAGCCACATCCTAACTCTTCTGTTTCTTTTTGAGTGTGTTCTGAGAAAGGGTCTTGCTATGTATTCCACACTGGCCTCAAACTCCTGATCTTCCGCTAGCCTCTTGAATGCTGAGATTCTGGTTCTTTGAGTGGAAACATACATGGAAATGCACCATCCTCATTCTGAAGTACTTTGTCAGAGATCTTTGGGTTTCCAGGAAATTTCACTCGAGGTGAAAAAACAAAGTGTCTTCATGCACATCAAATGATTATTCAGCTGGTGTCTGTGACTTGCTATGAGAAGAAGTGGCTTAAAGCCTTTTGGACACATCACTGAAACTATTGGGCTTGCCCTGATCGGCACACAGCTAAGTATTGTGCAGAAGATGATTGACAGCTTGATGACCCAGAGGGTTGACCCTGAGGATTAGTCTATATTTGATGCAAGTGCAATACTAAGAATTTACAGACAGTTCTGATAATCCTGTCAGTTTCCATTTTTACTGTAATGGGCAATGATTGTGATGTTGACAACAAGCTGGTAGTGTAGGAAGGAGTTCATGATCTCCTTGTCAGCAACTGCAGGTCATCCATGCTCAGCGAGCCAAGGTTAACCATACCTGAACAGTATGGAGAAATGGGCAAAGGAGCTATCAACTGGGGAGTTGTGGTAGGCCAAATAATGTCTCCTAAAGACATCCATGTCCTAATTCCTGGAGTCTATGAATATATTGCTTCTTTACTTAGTTAGCAAAAGTGATTTGGCAGATGTGATTAAGGATAATAACCTTGAAACTGAACACAGTATGTTCCACTATGTAGGCGGCCATGTATAGTCCAATGCTTTAAAAAAATTCTATTTTCTATTTTTGTTTTATCTGAATAAGTGTATTGCATGTATGTATATAAATGTACCCATGTTGTGCAGTGCCTATGGAGACCATGGAACTGGAGTTATGGCTAGCCATAATGTGGAAGCTGAGAGGTCCTCTGCAAGAGCAGAATCTCTTAACATCTGAGCCATCTCTCCAGTCCACCGTGATTTTCTTAAAGGGCAAATGCTTTCATATTTGATCAAAGAGCTGTTAAAGGCTGAAGAGGGTGGGTGACGTTTAACATAGAACTTCTATTCAATGATCTATATCCTTTTTTTTTTTTTTTCTTGGTCTTTTCAAGACAGGGTCTCCTTGTAGCCCCAGCTTGTCCTGAAACTTGCTCTGTAGACCAGGCTGGCCTTGAACTCACAAAGATCCACCTGCCTCTGTCTCCCAAGTGCTAGGATTAAAGGTGTGCGCCACCACACCCAGCAAGAAAACATTCTTGTTTCGAGTCTCCAAAAGGAAATGCTGCTGTGTGGTGCCATGATTTTTGCCCCGTTATATCCACACTGGACTTGTACAGAAATATAAGAAAACAAATACGTGGTATCTAGGCTGCTAGGTTTGTTCCTAACAGCCTAGAGAATAAAGAAGCCTTGCGCTGCTGTGGAATGCAGTTGGAGAACTGGCTACATTAACAATGTAATAACTGACATTGGAGGGGTCTTTTGAATTCTTGCAGGTCTAGTAAATATGAATATGAGTTAGGTTTCATACCTCAGCAAATACATAATCCCTAAGCACCTGACAGAATTGTACAGCAAAACCCCCATAGCGTTTATCAGAGATTCCTTTGACCATGGTGGTTAGGAAAATAGAAAGTTCATTACAAATGAAGGCTTCAGAGTGATTAACTGAAAGCAATATGCTAAGGCTGTCGTAAGAATATCAGACCTGGGCTAGAGAAATGGCTCAGTGGGGTTAAAGAGTACTGACAGCTCTTACGGAAGACCTGGGTCTTCTGTTCCCAGCACCCACATGTTGGCCAACAATCATGTGTAACTCCAATTCCTCTTCTGGCCTCTGTGGGCATTGCACAGCATGGATGTACTTACATGCAGGCAAAACAGTTCTACACCAAAAAATGTAAAAAAGGGTTTCAGAGCTATTGATTCTGAATCTTTGACGATTAAACCTAGATTTATGGTAGGAGAGGGGAGGAGGGGGAAGAGAGAAAACATGGTAAAGCTGTTATCTGTCTTCTAGAGGCTCATAACCTACTTAGACATAGGGATGGTGTGGAAGAATGAAGAAAAGTTTTGTAGGTAAGGTTGGATATGAGCAGGTCCTTATCAAATAGATGGGATTTCTTTTCTGCTGGTAGAGATGAGACACAAGATAAAGGCCATAAAGGTGAGTGAGCTCATTACTTACAAAAATTATTGTGGGGGCATTTCCCAAAACCACCTGAAGCACAGATACAACCCCCCCCCCCACTGGGATTGCCGAAGGAATGTCCAAGTGTTTTCTTTGGAGAACCTTCAGATCAGAAAGGGAAGAGTGAGTTAGACTTCCAATAGAAATCCTAAAGCTTAGACAAATCAACACTCCATAAGCAAGGAGAAAAGGAGAGAAACAAATCAAACAAACAAACAACGAAGGCATCTGAAGGAGGCAAGCAAAGCAAGCCTTCAACACAGTGAAGAGGCGTTTGGGATTTGCATTGGAATACAGGCAAAGAGAAACCCACATGCCAGGGACACGAAGAAGAGGCAATATGGGAAAGGTGCAGTATAATCCCACACCAAGCCCTACCAACCCTGCAGAAGATTCCTACAGTGGGATCCCCCTGGGGATGGCCCAGGACACAGATATTAGAAGTACAATTGTGGATATACTTAAAGAAATAAAAGACTATAAAGAGCAATCAGAGAACTAAGAAAAGAGAATGAAAAACTCAAGAAGGACATAGAGAGAATGACAAACTCTGGAAGGAAGCGGAAACACTGAAAAGATCCCATGTTGAAAAAGATAAGGAAACCAACCAACCAGCGAAGCAAAGAGCTATAGGAAGAAATTGAGAAGCTCCAAAAGGAAGTGGAAATACTAAAGAAATCAGAAGATGAAATGAAAAAGGAAATCAAACACTCATCCAATCAAGAGGAAAGGAACAGAAAAAGCCTCAGAAGTAGAATGGAGGAGGCAGAACAATATCAGACCTGGAAGAAAACACAGAACAACTAAAAACCTCAAGGAAAGATTATGAAAAATTTAAAAATACACAAAAGTGGAACAACCAGGAACTGTGGGACACTATGAAAAGATCAAACCTCTGCATCATAGGAATAGAGGAAGGAGAAGAATCTCAAGAGAATTGTATTGATCAGATCTTCAATAGAATAATAGATGAAAATTTCCCCAAACTAAAAAAAGACAAACTAATACAAATACAAGAAGCACATAGAACTCCAAACAGACAAGATCAGAAAAGAAACACTCCATATCATAGTTAAAATGCTAGACGCCTAAAACAAAGACAAAATTCTGAAAGCCACAAGAGAAAAACAAGTGACCTGTAAGGAGAAACCTATCAGAATTACAACTGACTTCTCAGTGCAAACTATGAAAGCAAGAAGAAGGTGGAGCAAAGCATCCCCAGTGTTAAAGGACTATACATGCCAACCCAGGTTACTATACCCAGCAAAAATGTCAATTCTAGTTGAAGGAGAGAAACCCAGGTTACTATACCCAGCAAAAATGTTGATTATAACCGGGCGTGGTGGCCCACGCCTTTAATCCTAGCACTCAGGAGGCAGAGGCAGGCAGATCTTTGTGAGTCCAAGGCCAGCCTGGTCTTCAGAGTGAGTTCCAGGGCAGCTGGGGCTACAGGGAGACCCTGTCTCAAAAAGACCAAAAAGAAAAAGTGTTGATTATAGTTGAAGGAGAGAGAAAAATCTCCATGACATAAACAAGATGAAAGAATACATGTCCGGAATGCCAACCCTTCAGAGAATACTTGAAGCAATTCAAAAGACAGAAGAAAGGAGCAACTATCCCAAGGCACCTAGAAAGAGAAATCAATAAAAGCATAACTGCAGAAGTAGAAACCTAAACCAAAACCACATATGGATAATAAGGTGAAAGGAAGCAATACAAACCTATCAGATATAGCCTTAAATATTAATGAACTAAACTCCCCAATCAAAAGACATAGACTGGGAGATTGGATTAGGAAACAGAGCCCATCTATATGCTGTCTACAAGAAACGCATCTTTTTAAAATATTTTTATTTTTTTTTAGGTGTATGAATGTACTGTCTGCATGTAGGTTGGTGCACCCATGTTGTGCAATGTCGTGGAGATCAGAAGACAGGGTCGGATTCCTCTAGAACTGGAGTTAAAGACAGTTCTTAGCTGCCATATGGGTGCTGGGAATCGAACCCGGGTCCTCTGCAAGAGCAGTTGGTGCTCTTAACTGCTGAGCCATCTCTCCAGCCCCCAAGAAACATATCTTACCTTCAAGGATGGGCACCACCTTAAAGTGAAAGGATGGAAAAAAATATTCCAAGCAAATGGTACCAAAAGGAAAGCAGGTGTTGCTATTTTAATATCAGACAAAATAGACTTCAAAGTAAAAGAAATCAGAAGAGACAAGGCCATTACATTTTTATCAAGGGAACAATTCACCATGAAGATTTCACAATTATGAATATATATGCACCAAACTCTGGTGCACCAAACTTTATAAAGACAATTCTCCAGGACCACAAGTCACACACTAACCCCAGTACACTCATAGTAGGGGACTTCAATACCCCACTGAGTCCTTTGGACAGGTCAACAGGACAAAGAATAAGCAGACAGACATCTGAACTGAATGATATGATACACCAAATGGACCTCACAGACATCTACTGAATATTCCACCCTAATACCAGAGAATACACTTTCTACTCAGCACCCCATGGAACATTCTCCAAAATCGACATGTACTGGGACCAGAAGAAACCTCCACAAATACAAATGATTGAAATAATTTCATGCATTCTACAGACCACAGTGCAATAAAGCTCACTATCAACACCAGGATAAGCCCTACAATCTACAAGAACACATGGAGACTGAACAACACTCTCTGAATAATGAATGGGTCAAGAGGATAAAGAAAGGCATTCTGGAACTGAATGCAATGACAATACAACACAAACAAACCTATGGGATACTTTAAAAGCAGTCCTAAAGAGGAGTTTATATATTGCTACATTAGAAAAGCAGAAAGAGCAAGTGAATAATCTAACACTGCAGCTAAAAGCACTTGAGGAGCACAACAGATGAATCCTAAATGCAACAGACAGGAAGAAATAACAAAAATCAGAGCAGAAATCAATGAAAGAAACAAAGAAAAACATACAAAAAAAACAATGAATCCAAAAGTTGTTCTTTGAAAATAACAAGATAGACCTCTAGCCCAGTTAACCACAAAGAAAAAAGAACAACTCCAATCAATACAATCCGTGATGAAGGGGAAATATCACAACAGACAATGAAAAAGATCCAGACACATACGGGAATACTTCAAAAACCTATATTCTACAAAGTTTGAAAACCTAGAGAAATGGATGAAAAATCTGAAATCCTGGGAATCACCAAAGCTCAACCAAGAAGAGATCGACAGCTTAAACAGACCAATAAATATGAAGAATTGAAGATGTAAATAAGAAACCTCCCAACTAAAAAAAAAAAGCCCAAGACGGTTTCATGGCAGAATTCTATAAAACATATCAAAAAGACTTACAACCATTATTACTGAAATTGTTCAGAAGGATACAGACAGAATTCTCCCAAATTCCTTCTATAAAGCCAACATCACTCTATTTCCAAAACCAGGCAAAGATACAACCAAAAAGGAGAAGTATAGACCCATCTCCCTAATGAACACAAATGCCAAAATTCTAAACAGGATACTGGCAAATTGCATACAGACCCACATCAAGAAGATCATCCATCATGACCAAGTTAGATTCATACCAGAGATGCAGGGATGATTCAGTATACAAAAATCAATAAATATCATCAAACATATAAATGGAGTGAAAGAAAAAATTACACCATCATCTCAATTGATGCTGAAAAAACCTTTGACAAAATCCACCATCCCTTCATGCTTAAAGTCCTAGAGGGAATTGGATTGGAGGGATCATTCCTCAATGTAATCAAATCCATATACAGGAAACCCACAGCCAACATCATCCTAAATGGGGAAACAACAGAAGCATTCCCTTTAAAACAAGGAGCTGGAATCAACGCAAGTGCCCCTCAACTGACAAATGGATAGAGAAAGTGTGGTACATCTACACAATGGAGTTCTATGCAGCGGTAAAGAAAGATGACATCAAGAGCTTTGCAGGTAAATGGCTGGAGCTAGAAGATATCATGCTGAGTGAAGTAACACAGTCCCAGAAAAACAAACGATGAATGGTGTCCCTCATCTGTGGATGCTAGCACCAATTACCTAATTGTATGGCAAACTGAGCAATGTCAATGTGATCTGAAAACAACTGTGCTCTTATACTGTGAATCCCTTAAAAATAATAAAAAAATTTATTGCGTGTGTGTGTGTGTGTGTGTGTGTGTGTGTGTATGATGAGTGTGTGCAGGTGCAGGTGCTGCAGCGTGCATGTGGAGATCAAAGGACAACTTTGGGGAATCAGTTCTCCCCCTCCTTTACATGGGTTCTGGGGATCAAACTTAGGTCGCTGAGTTTCTGTGGAAAATGCCTTTACTTGATAAGCCATCTCACCAGCCCAGTTCAGCATTTTAAAAACATTTATTGGGGCTGGAGAGATGGCCTAGCGGTTAAGAGTGCCGACCACTCTTACAGAGGATTCGGGTTTGATCCCCAGCACCCACATGGCGGCCGAGAACCGTCTGAAACTCCAATTCCAGGAGAACTCCAGTTCCAGGGGAATCCGACACCCTCTTCTGACCTCCGCAGCATTGCACGACACGGGTGCACAGACTTGCATGCAGACAATACATTTATACACATACAAAAATAAATAAAATAAAATAAAAACACATTTATTTTGTTTTTGCTTATATGTATGTTGTTCTGTATGCGTATGTCACGTGTATGGGTGTCCATGGCCAATAGAGGAGTTAAATGGGGATGTGAGCCTCAGGAAATAGGAACTGAACTTTGGTCCTCTAGAAGAGTAGTAAGAGCTTTTAACCACTAATTCATCTCTCTAGCCCCTCAGTTCAGGACTTTTTATTTGGGGATTATAATTTTTTATTTTAATGTGTACGATGTTTTGCCTGCATGTATGTAAGTTCACTCATGCATTCAGTGCCTGTAGAGAGGTCAGAAGAGTGTGTCAAATTCCCTGGAACTAGAGTTACAAATGGTTGTTACCTGCCATTTGGTTCTGGGAACCAAACCTGGGTCCTCTGGAAGAACAGCCAGTACTCTTAACTGCTGAGCCATCTCCTTAGCCCCCATGTTTGGAGATTTTTAAACAAAAATCTTGAGAGATATCGGTATAGATTTAATGTTAAATTTTTGCCTTGTTTTTCTTTATATACTCTTTTTTTTTTTGCTTCAAAATCTTGTGAAGAGAAGTTGCTAACACCGTGAATATTTCAGCATGTATATTCTAGAAATTAAGTACTCTTGTGTCTATGAATGCACAGTATCATTAAGACAACTGGAAAGCACAATTATGTAATACTTAGTATTCAGTCCATCCTCAAGTTTTTTTAGTTGTCCCTCAAGTATAGTCATGATTTACGTATTTCATTTGATTCTTATTGCTCAATTTAAAATTTAGATTTTTAAAATGAAAATGTTTTTTATGTTTACATGTGCAGGGGGTGGGGGGCAAGGTCAGAGGATAATTTACAGGAGTCCATTCTCTCCTTCCACCACTTGGGTTCCAGGGATTGAACTCAAGCCATCATCAGACTTGGCAGCAGGTACCCTTACTTTGCAGAGCTATCTCTTCAGCCCTAAATTATTTTCAATTCTTCCTTTCCCTGCTCCATGACATCTTTCAATGAAATCTGATATTGGAATTATAGGCATGCACTACTTTGGTTGGCCCACAATCAGAATATTAACCTTAATGCAACCCACCCATCTTGCTTAGATTTTCCCAGTTTTATTCATAAATGTTTTAAGTTTTCTATAATTAAAAAAATTTTTTATGTGTATGAATGTACTGTCTGCATGTAGGTTTGTGCACCCGTGTCGTGCAATGCCATGGAGGTCAGAAGAGGGCGTCGGATTCCCCTGGAACCGGAGTTAAAGACGGTTCTCAGCCGCCATGTGGGTGCTGGGGATCGAACCCGGGTCCTCTTCAAGAGCAGTTGGTGCTCTTAACCGCTAGGCCATCTCTCCAGTTGCGAGTTTTCTATAATTTTTATCATTTGTGTACTTGTATCTTTATCTGCCACTGTGGCCAAAATATTGAACAGTTCCAAAACACTACAAGAATCTCCCAGATTACTCTTTTGAATCACACCTTTTCCCTCCCATACTCTTCTCCCTGAACCCTTAACTCTAACTGCAGACAACCACTTGTCTTATTTGAATTATGTAAATTGAATCATACAGTATGTAATTGGGGGAGGGTTGGCTTTTTTCCCTGTTCAGCCTAATTACCGGGAGACTTGGCCTAGGTGTAGCTACAAAAAGTTCATTCCCTGTTTTGTTTTGGTTTTGAGGCAAAGTTTTTACCATGCTATCCAGGTGGCCTCAAATACCTCAGCCTCCCAAATGCTCCCATGCCTGGTAGTTTACTCCTTTCTATTACCGAGCAGTATTCAAAAGTATTATGTAACTGCAGTTTGAGTTACCACTTACCTATTGAGGGATATGTAAACTGACTCCACGGTTTGGCTGTCACATAGAAAATTCCTTGCACGGGCTGGAGAAATGGCCTAGCGGTTAAGAGCGCCGACCGCTCTTGTAGAGGACCCGGGTTCGATCCCCAGCGCGCCCACATGGCGGCCGAGAGCCGTCTGAAACTCCAGTTCCAGGAGAACTCCAGTTCCAGGGGAATCCGAGACCCTCTTCTGACCTCCGCGGCATTGCACGACACGGGTGCACAAAACCTGCATGCAGACAGTACATTGATATACATACCGAAATAAATAAAATTAAAAAAAAAATTTTTTTTAAAAAAAAAAAAAGAAAATTCCTTGCACATTTGTGTACAATTCTTGTGAGAACATTCATTTTCATTTCTCTGAGATAAATGTCCAGGAGTACAGTTGGTAGGTTCTATGGTAGTGGTATGTTTGAATTTTCGAAAGTTATCTGTGTGGTCTACATTCCCATGACAATTTTTTTGGACAGTCCAAGGTAGTTTTGTTTTAGAATGCCACAATAATAGTGTCATTTAATTTGTTTCTCAGTGTTCCAAATTTCCTATAAACTGGAGCTTTGATCCAGAGTTTTGATTACATTTACATAAGCTTAAAAAAAATAGAAGCAATGAAGTCAAACCATGGTTTCCAACTAGGAGTTGACTCTGTGCCACTGCCACATTGTTACTTGCATCCCCTGACCAAACCTCAGACCCAGGTGTAATTCTGTGGGACATGGGGAGGGATTTCATTCCTTTTACCTCTCTACCTTCTGCATGGGAGGACACAATGTTGCTCCCCTCTAGAGGACTGTTTGAGAAGCATAGACATGTACCAACCAGAGATCCTCCCAGTACCTAGATCTTGAACTCTCCAGTCTCCAGAACAGTGAGAAATGCATTTCTTATCTTTTAGAATTATGTAGCCCATGGGCTGGAGAGATGGCTCAGTGGTTAAGAGCACCGACTGCTCTTGCAGAGGACCTGGGTTCGATTCCCAGCACCCACATGGCGGCTAAGTTCCAGCTGAATCCGATGCCCTCTTCTGACCTCCGCAGCATTGCAAGGCACAGGTGCACCAACCTACATGCAGACAGTACACTCTTACACATAAAAAAAAAATTAATTAATTAAAAAAAATAAATTATGTAGCCCATGGCATTTTTGTCATACACTAGTGGACTAAGATACACTAGAATATAAATTTGTTCCCAAGACTTCATTTCTTTCTTATCTCAAAGAGCATTGCTAATTGCCCCCATCAATTAAGTTCAAATAAACCTGATGCAGGAATAATTCAGAAGAACTAGGCTCTTGTGGACCATGAAGAACTGTTTCCCCTTTACAATACAGCCATTTCATTGTAAACCCATCTTCAGCAATGGCACAATTCTGTGATCTCTCCATTTGGTGTCTGCAGAAACTGGGTGAATAACTTTGCAGTACAAATAAAACAATCTCTAAGTGTAGACCCCCAAATTTATCTGTGCTTCTGTGCATACTTTGTTACATAATAATGAACCCTAAAAAGTCAAAGTGACCTGGTAGATAACAAGTCTTATTGGTGCAATGATTAAACATTATGCAATGTATTAAGGGATATTGTTCCATGCACCCTGAAAGGGAAAGGTGAAGATAGGTTTTTGCACCCAAAGAACCCTGTTTTTGATATTAGCAGCTAATAGTGTGAGCCCACTGTTAGGGATATGCCAAGTAGTAGGTTGGAGACAGCAGTTAACTATACCTTTGGTGTGTGTGTGTGTGTGTGTGTGTGTTTATGTCTTAATCAAAAGCTCCCTTTTGAGATGACCCTTATTGAAAGGGAGACTACATTTCAAATGTTAATGGCCATAAATAATGGTTATGAGGCAGGAAAATATATTGGGGAAGGGGGGAGCTCCTGGTTTCCATTTTAGATTAAAATGTGACCAGTAAAGAAGTTCTGGAAGTTTCTGAGTTTGCTTTGTGTATAATGGTAAAATTGTATTAATACTGAGGCAGCAGAAAAGATGGATGAGAACGGCTGGGAGACCATAGAGTAAACCATTGCCATCTTCTGTGTATGAGATGTCCCAGACTGGGTACTTCAAAGAGAAGTGGGATTCACGTATTAGGGTCACAGTTTTTTGTTTGTTTGTTTGTTTGTTTTTGCTTTTTAAAAAATTTTTTTTATTAATTTTATTTCTGTATGTGTGAATGTACTGTCTGCATGCAAGTTTGTGCACCCGTGTCGTGCAATGCCGCGGAGGTCAGAAGAGGGTGTCGGATTCCCCTGGAACTGGAGTTTCAGACCGTTCTCGTCCGCCATGTGGGTGCTGGGGATCGAACCCGGGTCCTCTGTAAGAGCAGTCGGCGCTCTTAACTGCTAGGCCATCTCTCCAGTCCCTAGGGTCACAGTTTTTAAGATGAATCACAATTTCATGAATGTGGCATTACTACATCAAATGAGTTTGGAACATAACAGAGGCTCATGAGGGAAGACGAAAATATTAATGCGCCATGTTTCAGAAAAAAAGCTGTCCAAGTAGGTTGCTGGAAATATAATATTCGGGACATGGGTGATTATATACAGGAAGTAATGTGTGATGTTGTGACTCTCATAGAAAGAAATGGTTCATAGAAAGTGCCTGAGGCTTGGGGCTGGAGAGATGGCTCAGCGGTTAAGAGCGCCGACTGCTCTTGCAGAGGACCCGGGTTCGATTCTCAGCACCCACATGGCGGCTAAGAACCGTCTTTAACTCCAGGTCCAGGGGAATCCGACGCCCTCTTCTGTCCTCTGCGGCATTGCACGACACGGGTGCACCAACCTACATGCAGACAGTACACTCATACACATTAAAAAAAAAAAAATTAAGCGGAAGGAATTAAGTGAGGGAGCCCTGGTTATCACTAGCGAGCACTGACTTCCTCCGAAAGGAAGTTTAAATTGCCTGACAAGTATACAGCAGACCGTCCAGGCTTGCTAAAATTCGCATGCTTCCAAACTCCAACCTTGCAGAACCTAAAAGCTCAGATGCGGCTCAGGTGGGTCACCACTGCAAGCGGCATGAGGACCGAAAAGCGAGGGAAAGGTAGCGCTCTGCGCCTGCGCAGTAGATGGCAGTTGGTTAGTTACAGACACGGCGCGGAGGAGAATGCAGGGATGGCGTTCCCCAAGGGAAGCCGAAAGGTTTCCATCACTAGGCACCAGGACCCTTCATTCGCTTCACATCTCGGGATCTCGTCCCTCTCCCCTAGTGGGTCTTCCAACTTCTCTGACTCCCTCAGGCCTTCCATCTTGTATGACTCCCACAGGCCTTCTGGCTTGACTGATCCCAGCAGGGCTTCCCACCAGCCGGAGTCCCGCAGGCCTTTCCAACAGCCGGAATCCCGGAGGCCTTCCAGGCCTTCCGCTGCCCCGCTGCCGCCCCCCTCCATCCTTCAGGCCAAAGGCTCGGAAGTTTCCTCAGTCCACTATGCAGACGAAGAGCCAGACGAAGAGCCAGCCCAGGGGCACTTGGACAAGAAGAAGGGCAAGGAGGGTGGCACTGGGACTCGGCTGCTAGGCGTGAGTGGAGGGCTGGCGGTGTGCTGGGAGGACGGGCTGTGGAGGGAGGATGGGCCGTGGTGGGAGGACGAGGGCGAGTTGTGGGTGCCCTGGGGTGCCCCGGAAAGCGGATAATAAAGGGTCAGTGCACACGGACTGCTGGCTTCCCGCAGTGAAGTGTGGTGACACTTAGCCAGTTTACTTGTGGTAGTCACTTTATGAAGACAGTTATAGTCCACCTTAGAAACAAAGGTGATAATGATGGAACCGTATCAGGCACCGTCAGCATCTTGGCTGAGATTTCATTTTGTATGAATAGAGAGGTTCTTTGTTTTGTTAGGTTTTTGTCTTGCTACATAGCCTTGGCTGACCTTCGTGGCGGCTAAGTAGACCCGTCTGACCTCAAACTCTTGGCAATTCTGCCTCAAATTCTTCAGTGATGGCATACAAGTGATGGCACCTGGCTACTGCTGAGGTTCTTTAAGTTACAAGCCTGGAGGATCAACTCTTCCACTAGAGCTGAGGCACACATGGCAAAGGAGACTCAAACTGCAATTTATTCTTTATTTTTTATGTGTATGAATGTACTGTCTGCATGTAGGTTGGTGCACCCGTGTCGTGCAGTGCCGCGGAGGTCAGAAGAGGGTCTCGATTCCCCTGGACCTGGAGTTAAGGACGGTTCTTAGCGGCCATGTGGGTGCTGAGAATCGAACCCGGGTCCTCTGCAAGAGCAGTTGGCGCTCTTAACCGCTAGGCCATCTCTCCAGCCCCATTCATTAAAGGTCATTAGAATCTGGGCGTGGTGGCGCACGCCTTTAATCCTAGCACTTGGGAGGCAGAGGCAGGTCGATCTTTGTGAGTTCAAGGCCAGCCTGGGCTACACAGTGAGTTCCAGGACAGCTGGGGCTACAGGGAGACCCTGTCTCGAAAAGACCCCCCCCCCCAAAAAATAATTCAGATAAAATTATCTAAAAACAAATGGTGTAGAAAAAGATGAAATCTTTCTCGGTAAAATTAATTATTTTATCTCTAAATTACCTCTTTAATTCTTTTAATAATTCATGTCTCTGTGTTAAATTCAAAATTTTGTGTATTGCTGTCCTAATTTTTGTTGAATTGTCTGCGTTCTGTGATTCACTGGGTTTCCTTAAAACAGCCATTTAAAATGCTCTTTCTGAAAATTCAGAGTGCTCCATTTCTTTGGTATTTGTTACTAGAAAATTGTTTCTTTGATGGTGTCATGTTTCCTTGATTTTTTTTTTTTTTCTGTGCTTCTTTTGGATTTGTGTTGATAGCTTTGCATTTGATGGAACTGTTCTTTTTTTTTAATGGGGGTTTTGCTTACATTTATTTTTATTTATATATATATTTTATCAAATCTAGACCCGTGTCCCCCACCCATTCCCCCCACCCCACCAGAGAGCTCATGCATTCTGCCAAACATGCTTTTCATCTCTTTCTCAGTCTTTCTCAATATTCTCCATGTGGAAGTTGACTGTTTTGAGCAGAAGTTCACTGTTTCAGTCAGTTCTTTGATGCAGTCCTTTCTGTTGTTGTTGTTGTTGTTGTTGTTGTTGTT
>VZQC01007398.1:3389299-3467298 GCA_009823505.1 Rhizomys pruinosus | reverse complement strand
ATATCCACTGTTCTTACCATGTTCTCCACCACAGAAGCACTGGCTTGATAGAACGATGGGATGGCCTCTTGAACACAGTTACAGCGCCAATTGGTAGCAATACCCTGGAGGTGGGGCAAGGTTTCTCAGCAGGAAGTCTATCTTTGAATCAGCATCCACTATATAGGTACGTTTCTCCTATAGCCAGAATCATGGGTCCAGGAACCAAGGGGTGGAAGTGGAATGATTCCACTCACTATCACCCCTAGTGACCCAGTAGGAAAATTTTTGCTTCCTGTACCACAACCTTGTGTGTCTGCTGGTCTAGATGTTTTGGCTCCGAATGGGGGGGTGCTTTTGCCAGGTATACAGCAAACTTCATTAACTGGAAGCTAAGACTCCCCTGGCCACTTTCGGGCTTCTACTGCTTTAAGCCAACAGGCTAAGGAAGGAATAATAGTAGTAGGAGAGAGTGATTGATCAGACTATCATGGGGAAATTGGACTTTTCTCCACAATGGGGGAAGGAAGATTATGTCATGGAAGGCAGGAGATGCTTTAGGGTGCCTTCTGGTGCTACCATGTCCTATGATTAAGGTCAATGGGAAACTCCAACAACCCAAACCAGATCAGGACCATAAATGGTCCAGACCCTTTCAGGGATGAAGTATGGGTCGCTTCCTCCAGGAAAGAGCCAAGACCTGCAGAGGTGCTTGCTGATGGTGGAGGAAATACAGAATGGGTAGGAGAAGAAGGTAGTCATAAATAATCAGCTGACCACATGGACCAGTTTGCAGAACCGTGGATTATAAAAGATCTTAACTTTTCCTCTATTTCCGTTAAATGTGCTTGCATATAATATATATATATATATTATTATGGTATGATTTTAGTTGCATACTTGTGTTCCCTTTTGATGTGGCTACTGCAGATATGTGTTAGTGTGTCATATTTAGGTTGTGAGATCTGAAGGCCGTATTCTTCTCCAAGACTTTCCACCTACTCTCAGCATATGCTTTTGGCATGTGACACATGGATCTTTCATGTTAGGTGGAATTATGTCCCTGCCATCAGTATTGCATTGCCTTTAAGGAGACACTATTTATTGGGTGTCCAAGTTGACCCCGGAATAAGGTGCCTTTGTGCCTGGTTCCATCCTGGGGTGTCACCTTGCCTGGCCTAAGAGCATAAGCACACCGGGTCTTCTGCTGGCCCTCCTCCAACCCGGACTTGGCCCCCCCCCCTGTGATGTTCCTATCTAGCCAGCCGTTTTCGGCCACCGGCAGGGGCGCTTTGGTCCCGTTCACTCCTGCGTTGCTTCTCTCAACGAGTTTGTCTTGCTGCTGTGATCACCTTTCGGATCCCCAGTGTGTCCTGGAGACGCAGATCTCCTGGAATCCTTCGGGCCTTCAGCACGCACTCGGAACATTGAGACCCCAGCCTTGCGGACTGAGCGGTTCCCTGATTCCCGGCCTCTCCAGTTCGGCGCTACTGTTGAGCTCCGTCACGGTGAGCAAATCAAATAAATTGTATATAGTTTTATTCATCCTGTTGTCTTCTGTTTCTTTAGAGAACCCTGACTTCATCAATATACGTTCAGTTCAGATGTCTCTCTTTTATTCTTTGTCCTGTTGACCTGTCCCAAAGGGCCTCAGGGGGTATTGAGTCCCCTACTAATGAGTGTACTGGGGTTAGTGTGTGACTTGTGGTCCTGGAGAATTGTCTTTTTATAAAGTTTGGTGCACCAGAGTTTTTGGTGCATATATTCATAATTGTGAAATCTTGGTGGCAAGTTCTTGTGATAATGTGCCTTTTTTTCTCTTTTGATTTTTTTTACTTTGAAGTCTATTTTGTCTGATATTAAAATAGCAACACCTGCTTTCTTTTTGGTACCATTGCTTGGAATATTTTCTCCATCCTTTTACTTTAAGGTGGTGCCGATCCTTGAAGGTAAGATGTGTTTCTTGCAGACAGCACATCGGTGATTTTGTTTCCTAATCCATCTCCCGCGCCATGTCTTTTTGATTGGGGATTTAGTTCATTAATATTTAGGGTTATGACTGATAGGTTTGTGTTGCTTTTTTTTTTTTTTGTTTTTTTTTTTTTTTTTTTTTTTTTTTTTTTTTTTTTTTTTTTTTTTTTTTTTTCTTTCTTTTTCTTTTCTCTAGGTGTGGGATGTTTGCTCCTTTCTTCTGTCCTTTGAATTGCTTCAAGGATTCTCTGAAGGGGTTTGTTCCGGACATGTATTCTTTCATCTTGTTTATGTCATGAAAGGTTTTTTCTCTTTCCTTCAACTAAAGCAACATTTTTGCTGGGATAGTAAACCTGGTTGGTATATATTTGTCCTAACACTGGGAAGGCTTTGGTCCACATTCGTTCTGCTTTAATAGTTGCATTGCGAAAAGCCATTGTAATTCTGATAGTGTTTCCCCTTATAGGTCACTTGTTTTTCTCTTGTGGCTGAAAGGATTTTGTCTTTGTTTGGGTGTCTGCATTTTAACAGAGATGTGGGTGGAGCATATTCTTTTCTGATCTGGTCTGGAGTTCTATGGCTGGCTCTGTTTTGGGTTGGTTTGTCTTTTTTTTTTTTTTAGGTTGGGGAAAGTTGTGTGGTTGATCTAATGAGGCTGTGGGGTTGAAGGAGCATAGAGAGCGGGAAAAATAACCATTCTCAAAGTAGAAAAGAAAAGGTCTTGAGCTTCTAGCCTTCACGCGATTCCGAGCTCTTCATGGTGTCCCATGTTCATTTCCTGGTTGTTCCACTTTTGTGTATTTTTAAATTTTTCATAATCTTTCCTTGAGGTTTTTCATTGCTCTTTGTTATCTTCCATGTCTGATATTCTTTGTTCTGCTTCCTCCATTCTACTTCTGAGGCTTTTTCCATTCCTTTCCTCTTGGTTTGATGAGTGTTTGATTTCCTTTTTCATTTCCTCTTCTGATTTCTTTAGTATTTCCACTTCCTTTTGGAGCTTCTCAATCTCTTCCTATAGCTCTTTGCTTTGCTGGTTGGTTTCCTTATCTTTTTCAACATGGGATCTTTTCAGTATTTCTACTTCCTTCCAGAGTTTGTCATTCTCTCTCTCTAGGCCCTTCTTGAGTTCTTCATTCTCTTTTCTTAATTCTTTGATTTGCTCTTTATAATCTTGTAGTTCTTTAAGTATGTTCACAATTGTGTTTCTGATATCAGTGTGTGTCCTGGGCCATCCCCAGGGGGATCCCACTGTAGGAATCTTCCATAGGGTTGGTGTGCGATTTTCCTGCCCGTTTCCCATGTTGCCTCTTCTTCCTGTTCCTGGCATATGAGCTTCTCCTTGTGTGTGTTCCAATGTGAGTCCCAAATGCCTCTTCACTGTGTTGAAGGCTTGCTTTGCTTGCCTCCTTCAGATGCCTTCATAATCCCAGTTGGGGGCAAGGGTGCTCTGTAGCCCATGCCCCAGTACCTGTGCTTCAGCTGGTCTTGGGAGATCTCAGATCTCAAGACTCACACAACCCTACCTTTTATATCAGCTGGGAGGATGACTCCGCCCCCACAGCCACAGAAGCCAATTAAGCCAAAGACAACTGGAGTAACTAGATCAAGTCAAACAACAATCAGCCTTGCTGAAGCACCCAGCTCCTACCTACCTTCCTGCACTTCAGCTGGTCTTGGGAGATCTCCGGAGCTGTTCTTTTACAGTCTTTACAGTCTAGTTTTGGTGGGGAAAGACCTTCAACTATCTGAGTGTCAATGTGCTGGTGAGGTAGAATGTGGTGATTCTGGCCCAATCTCCATGTAGCTCTGTCAGCTGAGGTCATTTGTATGTTTCTGAGGATTTTTTGAATGTCTAATTTGTTGGAAGAAAATTGTTTATAGTTGTAGTAGTTACCTTACACAGCAAAATAAACTTTGCAGATGTAATGGCATTTAAAAACATGAGGTGGTGGTGGTGGAGAGATGGCTCAGCAGTTAGGACCTCTGACTGCTCTTACAGAAGACCTGGGTTTGATTCCCAGGTCCCACATGGGGCCTAACCACTGTCTGAAACTCCAGTTCAAGAGGATCTAATGTTCCCTTCTGACCTTCATGAACACTGTACAACATGGGTGCACCTACACACATGCAGAAAATACACTCATACACATAAAATAAAAAATAATAAATAAAATATTTTTTAAAACCAGAGGTAGGGAAATTTTCCTGATAATTGGAGTGGGTCCTAGACACAGTCACAAATGTCTTCATATGGAGACTTAGAGGGAGATCTGGATATGCTCAGAAGAGAAAAGCCAGTGTGAATATGAAATCAGAGATGGGAATGATGCAACCAAGCAATCTGGAAGAGAGCAGAGCAGATTTTCCCCTGCAGTCTCCTGAGTGAGGATGGACCTGATGATGCCTAGATTTTAGCCCACCTTACTGATTCAGACTTATTATAGCAGCTTATCTCCAGACAGACCTATTTAGGAAAGCAAGATAATAATTATAGGCATTTGGATTTGACAAAATATGAGTAATTCTACCAGTACTTTTACCAGTAGAAAATATATGAGCACCTACAACCAACGTTTGTTATGTATTTATACATTGTATGAATGTATGACCATTTATTTCTAAATTCTAAAAATCAAGAGTTTTAAAATGATCAATAGTCAGGCCTATAATCCCAGCTACTTGAGAAGCAGAGCTAGGAAGTTTACAGATTTTTTTTTTTTTATTTCTGTATGTGTATGAATGTACTGTCTGCATACAAGTTTGTGCACCCGTGTCGTGCAATGCCGCAGAGGTCAGAAGAGGATTTCGGATTCCCCTGGACCTGGAGTTCTCCTGGAATTGGAGTTTCAGATGGTTCTCAGCCGCCATGTAGGTGCTGGGGATCGAACCCGGGTCCTCTGTAAGAGCAGTTGGTGCTCTTAGCCGCTAGGCCATCTCTCCAGCCCCAGAAGTTTACAGATTTAAAGATGTTTGGTTAGGGAGTGAAGTCAAGGCTAGATTAGGCAATTTAGTGAGACTGTCTCAAAACGTAAGAATAGCTGGGGATATAGCTTAGTGGTAGAGTGCTTGCCCAACCTATATGAGGCTGTTGGTCCAATCTCCAGTACGAGAAAGAGAGAGACAATTTTGAATTAATTTTTTAACTACATTTTATTTATTAGTACAAAACTATCATTATGTCTTAAAAGCATGATTTATCCAGATATGGTGGCATACATTTCTAATCCCCAGACTTGGGAGGCAGAGGCAGAGGCAGAGGCAGACAGATCTCTGAAAGATCAAGGCCAGCCTGGTCTACATTGTGAGTCTCAGGCCAGCTGGGGCGATAGGGAGATCCTGTCTCAAACAAAACAAAACAAAACAAAACAAAAACATGATTTAAGACTTTGTAAGTTAAATCTGATTCTAAAATCAGTTTATTTCAGGGTTTCATTTTAACTTTTTGTTTAGATTTGTCTGGTATGTTGTCTTATGTGTGTATGGTGTATGCACATGTACACTTGTGTGTGTGTGCATGTGTGTGTTTGTGTGTATGCAAGTGCATTGGCCTGTAAGCACATGTACAAAAGCCAAAGGAGGACATTGGGTGCCCTGTTCTATAACACTCCACTTATTCCCTTGAGACAGAGTTTCTCATTGAACCTGAAACTAAGGTGACAGCCAGCAAGCCCCACGGATCTTCCTGTCTCAACTCACCACCCACCATATTGCTGAGTGCCTTTTTGCTGTGGATTGGAACTTAGGTCCACATGCTTAGAGAGCAAGTGCTCTTATCCTCTGAGCCATCTCCTCAGCCCAAGTTTTGATTTTTATATTCATTATATTTGAATAAGATATCTTTAAATATGTCATATGAAAATTGACCACATACTGGGACACAGAAAATAAGTCTCAACAAATACAAAAAGATTGGAATAATTTCATGCATTCTATCAGACAATAATTCTATCAGTAAAATAAAGCTCAATATCAACACCAGGATAAGCCCTACTATCTACAAGAAATGGGTCAAGGAAGAAATAAGAAAGAAATAAAAGCATTCCTGGTACTGAATGACAATGATAATACAACACAACAAAACCTGTGGGATACTTTAAAGCAGTCCTAAGAGGGAAGTTTATAGCCCTGATTGCCTACATCAGAAAAACAGAAAGAGCACAAGTGAATGATCTAATACTGCAGCTAAAAACACTTGAGAGACAACAAATGCACCCTAAACAAAACAGACAGGAAAAAATAACAAAAATCGGAGCAGAAATCAATGAAATAGAAACAAAGAAAATAATACAAAAAAAATCAATGAATCAAAAAATTGGTTCTTTGAGAGAATAAACAAGATAGACAGACCTCTAGCCCAGTTAACCAAAAGAAAGAAGGAACAACTCGAAATCAATGGAATCCGTGATGAAAGGGGAAATATCACAACAGACAATGAAAAGATCCAGACAATCATACAGGAATACTTAAAAACCTATACTAAGTTTAAAAACCTAGGAGAAAGGAAAAAAAAAAAAAAGAAAGAAAACCTAGGAGAAACAGATGAATATCTGAAATCCTGGGAATCACCAAAGCTTAACCAAGAAGAGATTGACAGCTTAAACAGACCCAAAATATATGAAGAAATTGAAAATGTAATAAGAAACCTCCCAACTAAAAAAAGCCCAGATCCAGATGGTTTCAAGGCAGAATTCTATAAAACATTTCAAGAAGACTTACAACCATTATTGTTACTCAAATTGTTCAGAAGGATTCAAACAGAGGGAAATCTCCAAAATTCCTTCTATAAAGCCAGCATCACTCTAATACCAAAACCAGGCAAAGATACAACCAAAAAGGAGAACTATAGACCTATTTCATTAATGAACACAGATGCAAATCTTCTCAACAAAATACTTGCAAACCCACATCAAGAAGATCATCCATCATGACCAAGTTGGATTCATACCAGAGATGCAGGGATGGTTCAACATACGAATATCAATAAATATCATAAAACACATAAATGGTCTGAAAGACAAAAACCACATGATCATCTCAATTGATGCAGAAAAACCTTTGACAAAATCCTTTGACAAATTCCCTCTAGGATTTGGATTGGAGGGATCATTCCTCAATGTAATCAAAGCCATATACAGGAAACCCACAGCCAATATCATCCTAAATGGAAAAAAGACAGAAGCATTCCCCTTAAAGGTAGGAACTCGGCAAGGCTGACCCCTGTCACCACTCCTCTTCAATACAGTGCTTGAAACAGTTGCTAGGGCAATAAGGCAAGAAAAGGAAATTAAAGGAGTACTAATTAGAAAAGAGGAAGTCAAGCTATCCCTATTTGCTGATAATATGATTGTTTACCTAAGGGATGCTAAAAACTCCACCAGAAAACTAGAAATGATTAAGAGTTTCAGGAAAGTGCCAGGATACAAAATTAACCTAGAAAAATCAGTAGCCTTTCTTTATACCACCACCAACAAGCAACTGAAGAAGGAATACAAGGAAACCTTCCCACTCATTATAGCCTCAAGAACAATAAGATATCTAGGAACAAACCTAACCAAAGACAGCAAAGATCTCTACAAAAAAAATATAAACCCCGAGGAAGGAAATTGAAGAAGACATCAGAAAGATGGAAAGACCTCCCATGCTCATGGATTGGGAAAATTAATATAGTAAAAATGTCCATTCTACCCAAATTAATATACAGATTCAATGTGATCCCAATTAAAATCCCCAAGAGTTTCTTCACAGGCTTGGGGAAAAAAGTCCTTAATTTCATATGGAAAAACAAAAGACCCCAAATAGCCAAAGCAACCCTGAGTGAAAAGAGCAATACAGGGGGGATCTCTATACCAGATTTTAAACTATACTACAGGGCTATAGTCATAAAAATATCCTGGTACTGGCACAAAAACAGACCTGTTGACCAATGGAACAAAACGGAAGATCCAAACTTGAGCACATACAATTTCAGCCACTTCATATTTAGCAAGGGGGCCAAGAAGACACAATGGAGCAAAGATAGCATCTTCAGCAAGTGGTGTTGGCAAAACTGGATCACCACTTGTAGAAGAATGAAATTAAACCCCTCACCCTGTACAAAAGTCAACTCCAGATGGATCAAAGACCTCAACGTGAAACCCAAAACTCTGAAGATGATAGAAGAAAAAGTTGGCAGCAGCCTACAAGACATAGGCATAGGAAAAGACTTCCTAAATCAGACAGCAGCTGCGCAAGAATTAAGGTCAACAATTGACAAATGGGACCTCATTAAATTCAAAAGCTTCTGTACATCAAAAGAAACAATCAAGGAAGTGAAGAGAAAACCCACAAAGTGGGAGGAAACCTTCACCACAGATACATCTGACAAAGCATTGACTTCCAGAATATATACACTACTCAAAAAACAAAGAAGAAAGAAAACAAATGACTCACTCAAAAGATGGAGCAAAGTGCTGACCAGAGACTTCACAAGTGAGGAATTAGAGATGGCTGAGAAACATCTTAAAAAATGTTCAATGTCGGTAGTAATTAAGGAAATGCAAATTAAAACCACTTTAAGATATCATCTCACTCTGATAAGACTGGCTAGGATCCAGAAAACAAATGATACCAAGTGCTGGAGAGGTTGTGGGTAAAGGGGAATACTCATCCGCTGCTGATGGGAATGTAAACTCATACAACCACTATGGAAAGCAGTGTGGAGTACCCTTGGAAGACTCAGAATGAGCTTACCACCTGACCCAGTCATACCACTCCTCTTGTGGGTGTATACCCACAAGACTCATATTTCCACAGAGATACATGCACAGCCTTGTTTATTGCAGCTCTCTTCAGAATAGCAAAAAGCTGGAACCAACCCAAGTGCCCCTCAACTGATGAGTGGATAGAGAAAATGTGATACATCTACACAATGGAGTTCTATGCAGTGGTAAAGAAAGATGACATCATGAACTTTGCAGGTAAATGGCTGGAGCTTAGAAGATATGCTGAGGGAAGAAACACAGTCCCAGAAAAACAAATGAGAAATGGTATCCCTCATCTGTGGATGCTGGCACCAATTACCTAGTTGTAAGTATTTCTTGTGCTTTTGTCCAAGTATTTGGGAGTGATGCATTTTGGAAAGACAACAACAACAACAACAACAACAACAGAAAAGACTGTGTCAAAGAACTGACTGAAACAGTGAACTTCTGCTCAAAACAGTCAACTTCTGCATCAAGAATTTTGAGAAAGACTGAGAAAAAGATGAAAAAACATGTTTGGCAGAATGCATGAGCTCTGGTAGGGTGGTGGGATAGGGAGGGGGACACAGGTCTAGATTTTATTTGTAATGTAATCTTGTATAAAATATATATTAAAAATATGTCATGAAAGAAGTTGGTTGCTTCCTGGTTACACTAATAATATCATAATATTGATTTTTATATTTACATTCTATTATAGAAAGCTTTTACTTCAAATATCAGCAACAGAAGGTCACATTTAAAATGAATTGTCATTCCCAATGTTCTGAAATTCTTCCATTTGCAAGATTTTTAAACAAAACAAAAATTATTTACAGGTTTTTTTAAAGGATGGTGCTATGAGTCCTTTCAAAATGATATTTCTCTATATTAACTAATGTTAAAGTATTTTCCATGAAGATTCCTTATCCATTTGTAAAAATGGACTAGGCATTCTACTACATAAGACAATATAATTAACCAGTCCACTAAAGTGACAAATATAATATTCTGAACCCAAATGGAGTCTACAGCCATGCCAGTTTGTATGCACCTGACTTTGAACTCAAATGGAAAGCACGAGGTACTGGTGTGAATGCCACTAATCATGAGACACTTTGTCAGGGTGTTTTATCTATGCTCCTGAGTCAGTTGTTTATGATTATGTGACATTTCTAAGTCACATCATGGCACTGCTGATAAAAGATGGCCAGTGCAGGCCTTCATGAAGTACTCCTCTAGTAGCAGACCTGTTCTAGGTGCCTCCTGGCTGCTTTCTTTCTCTGACTTACTCTTTACCCATAGCAATTTTTGCCATCTGCCATATACATAGTTCACTTATCTGTGATCTCTATCTATGCTACCATGTGAGCTCCAGTTGTTTAATATTTTTGCTCGTCTGAGTCATTCATAAACCTCCAGTACCTGAGACAGAACTAGGAAAGTAGAAGCACTCAATAGTTTATATAGAATAAAGAAAAGAGTAAGTGAAAATATGGCTAAGAGAGTTGTCAGTATCCTTATTTTTTTTCAGCTGATCCCTAGAGAAAGATATTGAAAATATCAGCAAACCCTTACAAAGCAAAGCTAGCAAATCATATATAAATTGGAATAGATTAATGACCAAATAAGTCATAAGTGAATGTTAAGTTATGCTTTTGATATAGGAAAAAGACAAGACCAGAATACAAACTGCTCCCTGAATGGTAGCCATGGTGGACGGAGTTCAGGGAAGCCAGTACTTCTTTCATGGTATTCATATATTTATCACAGGAAACTCTTAAGAATGGAGACCTGCCCTCCCCAGAACATAGCCAAGTTGCAGTGTACAACCCATCCACAGGAAGGTCAGTCTGAAATGCTGCTCAAGGCAATGGCAAGGCTGCTGGGATGTGTGGGACTCTCGGAAGAAGGCTGTTTGGAGGTATCCTGAGTGATGGCTAATTTTGTCAATTTAACATACCTGGGAAGGAACCCCATCTGAGAAATTTCTTCCATCAGACTGGTTTGTGTGGGGCATTGTCTTGACTGCTGCTTGATGTAGAAGGTCCTAATCCACTGTGGGTATAACTATCCCTAGGCAGGTGGGCCTGGGCTTTATAAGAAATGTAGCTAAGCATGAGCCAGGGAGTAAGAAAGAAAGCCAGTAAGCACTGTTCCTCCATGATTTCTGCTTTAATTCCTGCCTCCAGGTTTCTTGTCTTGAGTTCCCCCCTTTGCTTCCCCCAATGATAGATTATAACCTGTAAGGTGAAATAAGCCCTTTTCTACCCAAGCTTTTGATCAGGGTTTTTATCACAGCAAAAGAAGCCAAACTGTAATATCCTGTATACATAAGTGAAAGTACTTGGAAAAAAAAAGACATCCTGACTCTGATCATCATTTGAAGGCCAAGAGAGGACCTGAACTGCTGAGAACCTGTTCCTTCATATTTCTCTTAGATCTGTGCTCCCAAGAAAGGGCTTCACTGATCTTAAATGAAGCAGTATCTTCTGCATGAAATGGGGACATAAAGGTCAGATCCACCCTTATCAGAAAATATTGCCCTTTCTGATCCCTAGATGTAGACCAAACATACACAATCATAAATGGGTGTTAAAAGTTTCTCTCAATGCTTCCAATGAGATAAGGTTGCTGTTTGCAGTACTTTGATGCTTTGATGTGTAAAGCATGCATACACATACTCATACAGTATCTTGAGTAGAAGGCAAGAAAGGGTCCTGAAAGATTAAGGCCATATGACTAGGTCAGAAGAGAAGAACATGGCTCAGTGAGATTGTTTATATTACAAACAGTAACATTTGGGGTGGGACTTTAGGTAAAAGTTATTAGTTTATATTATGTCCATACTATAAAAGTTATTTCTATATGCTAACTTTCTTCTTAATGAAAATGGGAAATTCTGATATTTTCTTCTGCAACTCTGGGGTGATAATGCCTGGACCTCGTTGCAGGGGTCTTCACTTTATGATGACAGAGAACCCCAGAAGGTAAAAAAGGAAATCGTTGCTCTTAAGTCTGGCAGGGAAAGGGATGTTAAAAATGCATTTTTTAGTTAACAATTCCTTGTACCTATAACTTGCATAATGAGGATTTGACTAATGAAATGAATTAACTCTTCCTCTTATGTAGAAGAGTTGGCTTGGTGGAAAAGTGAAGACAAGTGTCTCCCTTCTTGGAAACTGTTTTGTATAATAATACAAAAAACTGTAGAGAGTGAGTCAATGCCTATCGTCTCAGCTCTCAGCCCAGCCTGGGTCTCTGGGATCCTTCTATGCCCCAGATTTGCAATTTGACTTAGCTTTCAGACTTCATCAGATCAAGGGGAACCCAGATCTGCATGTACCTCTAGTTTTGGCAGGATTAATATATCTCTAAATTCTCACCAGAGAAGTTTCCTTATGCAACAGATGTTGATTAACACAGAAACCCACAGCTGGCCAGTGTGCAGAGAACAAGAGACTGTGGAGTACTTGTCCCAGAGTAGGACACCCGTGTCAAACTTCTGCCTACCAAGGGTCAATGGTCATTGTGGCTGAGAGGCCAGAAAGATTGTGAGAACCAGAGGTGGTGAAGGACCACAAGGAAGAAGTTTCCCAGACAGCTGGTCAGTTACTCACATGAACTTACAGCAATGGCGTAGCATGTAAAAGTCCCATGCAAGCCCAAGTCAGAAAAAATCCCAGGATAGACAAAAGCAAGTGGATGGATAAGAAGCTCCAACACCAATAAAGGAAAGTGTGACAACAGATGGCTGCTGGGAGAGGCAGAGAGAGTCTCAAGTATGGGACTCGTGGTAGGTTAAACAGGCCAGTAGATAGACCCACCCTGAAAGACATTTTGGGACACAATAGGCCTTATGTTTTATATGAATATATATATATATTAGAGTACATTAAATTGGGTGGGGGTAATAGGGGAGGTGCAGATGGGGAGGGATCTAAATATGATAAGATTAAATTGCATGAAAATTGCAAAAATGCAATAAAAAAGTGGGAAAAAACTAATTATGTTTTTCCTGTCTTTAACACCAGACTTTACATCTTAAGGGCAAGAACATTTAAAGCTGGAGTCACCTAGTGCCAGACATATAGTCGTATTAGCATATTGGTAATCATAACTAATTAATTCAGTTAAAGCTAGGAAGTAGAAGCACTCTAGGAAAAGGGCCAATAGGCTTTCAAAGGAATGTATGGAATGGAAGAAAGTTTGTAAAGTTTGTCTACACTGGAGAATGAAGTGTAGACAATGTGAGTGGATGCACAAACTTTTCCATAAAGTGCCATAAGGGAATTCTCTTCAATGTGGGACTGAATTTATAAGAAGAAAAGCTCAGTGGAATTAACTGAAATTGAATTATTTCCAAGTTCAGGAGAAATTCTAGGCAGTGTCACAATCTTTATGAGATGTGGTTAGAACCTTTCTTCAAGATTCTGATAGGAATTTGGCAAATATTTTGCTGCCATTGAAGAAAGCTGTGTTCAGATGAGGAAGGAAAAATAAAAAGGTAATAGGAGTGGGTGGTATCATTGCTGTGTCTTTAAAGGGTGGACTGAGCCTGAGTGTTTTATAAGATAGATTTCTTTTTTAGTGATTTAAAAAAATTTATTTTTGTATGCATATGAATGTACTGTCTGCATGTAGGTCTGTGCACCCATGTTGTGCAATGCCACGGAGGTCAGAAGAGGGCATCAGATTCCCCTGGAACTGGAGTTACAGATGGTTCTTAGCCGCCATGTGGGTGCTGGGGATCGAACCCCGGGTCCTCTGCAAGAGCAGTCGGTGCTCTTAATTGCTAGGCCATCTCTCCAGCCCCAAGATAGATTTCTTAAAGTATCCAAATTATTTTATATTTATTGAAGTGCATATTCAAAATAGACATTCCAGCTAGGCATGGTGTTCATGCCTATACCTCCAGCGTCTGGAAGGCTGAGGTGAGTGGAAGTATTTCTGTGAGTTTGAGGTTAGCTTGGGCTATAAAGTGAGCCTGGGATATAGAGTGAGACTTTGCCTAAAAAATAGACTTCCAAAATAAATATTATATGTACATTAATAAGCATATGATTCCACATTAAATACACATACAATGTATTGGTTTTTATATTTTTGTGATAGCTACCTTAAACTACAATTCAACCATATATAACCATATAAGTATCTATATGTATATATATATATATATGTGTGTGTGTGTGTACTAGTCAGATGTAATAACAGAATGATCAAAGATATAGTAAACAAACTTTTTAATTGGTTGTCGATGCTCATTTTTAATTGTTTTGTGAAAACTTCTTGGTGGTGCCAGATCCCAGGGCCAAATGTGTAATCAGCAAGCACTCTACAAATGGCTTTATCTGTAGCCCTACTTTATTTTTCATTGACAAATAATAAATTTATTATATTTGTGAAGTATAATGTAATGTATTCTATGTATAATTTTGGAATGATTAAATGAAGACCAATTAACATATCACCTAACACACTTGTTATTTCTTTGTGGTGAGAATATTTTAAATATACTTCTCTGGCAGTTATGAAATGTGTAATACATTATTATTGAGTATGTTCTACATACTATTTAATAGATAACTAAAACTTATTCTGCCTAACTGAAACTTAATACACTTTGACCACATCACTCTTTCTATCTACTGCCCGCCCCCTGCAGCCTCTACTAGCTCCCATTCAACTCTCTACTTTTAAATACCTTAATCAAAAATTTCAACTAGGAGCCAGGCATAGTGGCGCGTGCCTTTAATCCTAGCAATCGGGGAGGCAGAGGCAGGCGGATCTTTGTGTGTTCAAGGCCAGCCTGGTCTACAGAGTGAGTTCCAGGACAGCTGGGGCTACAGGGAGACCCTGTCTTGAAAAGACAAAAAAAAAAATTCAATTAGGGATTTGTTGTTGAGTTGAACATGTAATTATTATACTTTGAGTTGAACAAGTAATTATTGAAAAAAGTATTTAACAGTGAATTGGGAAGTTAATACTTACAAGGTCAGGCTCCAGTTCTGAAAAGGTGGGGGTAAATATAATTCTCCTTTTAGGTTCAATTTTTTTAGACAGGGTCTCACTAGCAATTAATTCTATGTAGACCCACCTGTTTTTGCCTCCTGAGTACTAGGATTAAAGGTTTGTACTACTGTGCCTGGCCCTAGGTTAGTTTTTGTTGTTGATGTTGTTTGTTGTTGTTGTTGTTGAGACAGTCTTACTATGTAGCACTGGCTGTCCTAGAATTTGCTATGTAGACCAGGCTAGCCTCAAACTCACAGAGATCCTCCTGCCTCTGCCTCCCATGTGCCACCATGACTTGTTCCTTAGTTAGATTTTTAGTAGCCTGTTCCCCTTTGGGCTCTTTCATTTAGAGAGACTTTCTCTTTACCTTCTTTTTACTTGGGCTAATTAGAAGTATGTTGTTTCCAACTGTAAAATTAGAGATTTTACAGTCATCTTTGTGACTCTATTTTTAGTTCATTGCACTGAGGAAATACAGCATGCAGCAAAAGCTGCCTTGTAATTTCTGGGTGATGGTAAAAAGCTCTTACTCTTCAGTAGGCTTCCTCTGATACCACCCCAGAGGTGAGGAGGGGAAGGGAAGAGAGGGGAGAGAAGGGGAAGGGCGGGGAAGAGGGGAGGGAAGGGGAGGAGGGAGGAAAGAGAGAAAGAGAGAAAGAGAGAAAGAAAGAAAGGAAAGAGAAAGAAAGAAAAAGAAAGAAAGAAAGAAAGAAAGAAAGAAAGAAAGAAAGAAAGAAAGAAAGAAAGAAAGAGAGAAAGGGAAGGAAGGAAAGATATATAGATATCATCACACATAGTTACAGTATAGCTCTTGAAACTTATCCCCCCCTTTTAACTATAATTGTATGTTCTTTAACAACTATCTCCTCATGTTCCTCAGACTGGTAAAATCACCAACTGTATGCTTTAGAATTAATCCATTCATGATAAAACCTCTCAAGGTATAGAGGGAATGTATCTAAACATAATAAAGTCCAGATACTACAAACCACAGCTAACATACAGAATAAAGGAAAATATTTTTCTAAAGATCTGGAGCAGATAAAGATGCACTTCACCACTTTTACTCAGCACAGTACTGGGAGTCCTAGCCTAAGCAATTACACAATAATAAAAAAGGACATCCAAATTACAAAGGAAGAAGTCAAATTGTCCCTGATTGCAAATGACATGATCCTTTAGAAAGATAGAAAACTCTGAGTCTACCACAAATCTGTTAGAAAAAAAAGAATTCAGTAAATTTGGATAAAAAAATCAACTTGCAAAACTCAGGATTGTTTCTGTATATCTATAGCAAAGTATTTGAAAAAGAAATCAAGAAAATATTTTCATCTATAATAGCAATAAAACTAAAATACCTAGGAATAAATTTAACCAAGGAGACAAAATACCTCTACACTTAAAACTATAAAACATTGATTGGAGAAATTGAAGAGAGCACAAATAAATGGAAAGTTTCATGTGTGTAGACTAGAGGAATTAATATTGTTAAAATGTCTATATTACCAAAAGTGATCTCAAATGTTATATTTTGAATGTAGAACACTTTCAAGAGTTAGATTTATATGAAAGGTATATTCTAGGAACTATCACTCTTTTATTCTGTTCTTTCTGGTTTATTCTTCCTATACTACTGGTGTTCTATCATTGCATTGGTTTGTATGTTACTCTAAGAATCTGAGCTAGTTTCATTGTTTATTGCCATAAACAATTTAATAATTTGGGGGCTTTGAGACAGGGTGTTCTAGTTTGTCTTCCATTGCTGTGACAAAACACTCTGACTGACACCAACTTGGGGAGGAAAGGGTTTATTCAGCTTACATCTCCTGAGTCACAGTTCATCACTTAGGGAGCCCAAGGCAGAAACTCAGGGCAGGAACCTGGAGGCAGGAGCTGAAGCACAAGCCATGGAGGAATGCTGTTCACTGGCTTGCTCCCTTGGCTCATGGCCAGCCTGTCGTCTTATACGGTACACAACCTGCCCAGGGTGGCACCACTCATTGTGGGCTGGGCCCTCCCACACTGCTCAACAATCAAGACAATACCCCACAGACGTGGCCACAGGCCAATCCAATGGAGCCAATTCCCCAGCTGAGGCTCCCTCAACCCAGGTGTGTCAAGTTGACACTAAAGCTATACAGCACACAGGGTCTCACTATGCACCTCTGGCTGCTCTAAACTCTATGTAAACAAGAACAGCCTCTAACTCACCTCAGAAATCACCTGCCTCTGCCTCTGAAGTACTGAGATTAAAAATATGTGCCACCACCATGCCTGGGTTGCAATTCAGTGATTTTTTTTTTTACCCTACACAGAATGTCTTTATAGAATTTGATAATTTTGAAAGGATATATCTTGGGGTAGATCATTATGAGTCAATTTTCCCAGATACACAGTAAGTCCTATCAACATGTAGATTTTTCTCTTACTGCCTAGAATTTTCTTAGACTATAATTTTAATATTAGGTTTCCCCAATATTTTGGATATTTTTCTTTTTCAAGGATTTTTTTGTTTGCTTCTCTTCCAGCCCACTGACTTTGTTCTGACCCTTGATTTTTATTTCTCTATTTCATTTTCACTCTGTTTACTTGCTTCCTGTCCTTGTCATTGCCCCTTATTAAATTTCATTTGAATCCATACTACCTTGGATACCTTGTAATTCTATTTTTGAGACAGATTTGTCTTTTTTTTTTTTTTTTTCGTCTCTTTGAGACAGGGTCTCCCTGTAGCCCTAGCTGGCCTGGAACTTGCCGTGTAGACCAGGCTGGCTACATAGAACTCACAGAGATCTGCCTGCCTCTGCCTCCCAAGTGCTGGGATTATCAGCCAAAAGTCTTCCCTCATTTTCTTTCTATAATAGCCTTTGATACAGGTGGTCTGATTTTCCTTCTTCCTGGTCACCTCATATATGACTCAAGTATGCCCTCTTTTTTTTTTTTTCCAACATATTGAAGTACAATCTATGTGGATGAACTTGTAATTGATAGGAAGCAAAAGGGTAAGGTAAACAGGACTTGTGGTTCTTCTTTGTTGTTCTGACATCCTTAATTTCTCCTGTAACATGCTTAGTTTTTCTTACTGTCATGTATATTCAAGGGACATCTCTTCATCTCTGTCTTCTTTATGCCAGATGCAGGACCTGAAGGAAGCCATGTCTGGTCCTTCAGGCTTCTTCTCTATAGCCAGTACTGTACCACTTGTAATCAGAAATTTTGTGCTTAGTGTTGAATTTTCTCTTTGGATGATCTTACAGATTTTCTTCTCTTGACCTGTCTCATAATTTTGTGGCAGAAGTTCCAGGGATGAAGTTTTAATTTTATTTTTCTCCTTACAGAAATCTGAGTTGTGATAACCATTATTTGATAATGTTGGAAGAATGTGTCCTATGTAGTTTCATTTGTGTTCTTCATTTGGATATATTTATATTTGAGTATAGAGGTTCAGCTTCAGGTGACTCCCACCCTAGGGGCAATTGGATGGGGCCCTCTTATAAATGTTTCAATATGTCCCTCTCTGTATTCAATCCATCAACAAACTGAATAGCTCATTGCTTGTACTGGTCATACTCAGGCTATACTGATCTGCACTGTTCTCTTTGCTGATTTCCTTGTTAATTTCATATTTGGGTACAGTTTGTTTCTTTGCTTACATACTGATAAACTTATTGAAGATAGAATTGCTTATTCATATTTCTATCCCACTGCCTGGAGCACCAGATTTTACCAGACATTCATTTCATAAAATACTGAATTGAATTAACATTTTGGTTAATTCAGTTGTGCTCTGGTTATGTTCTTCTTTTTCTTCTAAAGTGTTAAGTTAATGTACATTGTAGATCCTGAGAAAAACTCTGCAAGGGTCTGAGAGTGAAGAAGCGGTAGCAGCAAAGGAGACACCAACTTTGATACCATTTGGAGATGTGGTATGTATAAGTAACCTTCAATAAACATGCACAAATTATTTCTAGTGTAATATGAAGCAAAGTTATGTTTATCATTTGGTAATTGAAAAGTAAGTGAAGAAAATGGTCCTCTATGATAAACGTGAATTTATAAGAGTCATACAACCATTGAAATATTCATTGAAACATTCATTAGAAATAGGGAAAACATCCTAATTCACAGAAATAATGTTTTCTACACTAAGGATTCCCAAATCCACTTGCATCAGAATCACCTAGAATAATTTTAAGACATTGCTTTTGGACCATATGCAAGATCTTATTTAAAGTATGTGAAGGGAGGGTCTGGGAACCAGTATTTTGCTGAGCTCATTAAGTGCTTGTATTTATTGCTACTGCCAGATAGACCCATGGTTTGAAAACTGATTGCTCAAGGCTGGGCGTGGTGGTGCACGCCTTTAATCCTAGCACTTGGGAGGCAGAGGCAGGCGGATCTCTGTGAGTTCAAGGCCTGCCTGGTCTACAGAGTGAGTTCCAGGACAGCCAGAGCTACAGGGAGACCCTGTCTCAAAAAGACAAAAAAAAAAAAAAAAGAAAACTGATTGCTCCCCTCTTCTCCACCTACTAAAACCCTCAGAAATAAAAGCAAATTGTGGCCAGCAGGGAGGCAGCCATGGGACCTGGATGGATTACAGAGAAGTGAAAAAGGACCAGGGGACTTGTGTGATTTCTTAACTTTTATTTCTCCACCCACACATGAGTGATAAAGACACAGAGAACTCTGCTTTTATACTCATACTCATTAGAGTCACAGCTGAATATTTACAATGAATAATAATAAATTGGCCAAAATATAGTAGTTCAGTAAAACATGAGCAAGCTAGCATTATCATTATAGTATGTCTTTGTGGGAGAACAAAATGTCTCCTGAGAAACTAGGGGAATACTAGCATTCTGGAGATAACTCCTCAGCAAGCATTCTTGCATCAACTTTTTCATGGGACAAGGCTGTTCAGGCATACATACAGGTTCAAGGTTACAGCTTAATTTACTAAGTGAATTTTTAAAGTAAGAAAGAACACTGTTTCACAGTCCCCTCAGCATATATAGTCATATCACACACACACACACACACACACGTGCGCGCGCACGCACACACAGGTAGGACGTAATATCTATGGTGAGGACAATAAAAAGTTCTGTTATTCTAATTTGGATGTTTCAGAGTGTAGCACGGGGTCCCTGTGCACATTTGGAATCATCAAACATTACAATAAATGTTTAGTTATTTTCATCTTTATTCTTTTTTTTAAAAAAAAACTACATTTATTTGTGTGTGTGTGTGTGTGTGTGCACACACACATGCATCTAAAGGTCAAAGGACAAATTGTAGGAGTTAGTTTACTACATCTACAAAACTCAGGTCAAACTAAGGTATTCAGGCTTGGTGATACTTGAGCCTCTCTTGACCAACAACTCATAAAGAGGTGTCTTAGTTCCTGGTTGCTTTGATAAAATGTCCTGACAAAAATCAACTTAAGAGATGAAGGGCTTCTTGTGGCTCACAGTTCAAGAGTACAGTTTATTATTGTGGGAAAGTCAAGGTGAAAGTCTGTTGCCCAGGGCCTGGTCCTACCTATAGTTAAAATGGGTCTTCCCATGCCGGACATGGTGCTGCATGCCTTTAATCCTAGCACTCAGGAGGCAGAGGCAGGTGGATCTCTGGGAGTTCAAGGCCAGTCTGGTCTACAAAGTGAGTTCCAGGACAGCTGGGGCTACAGGGAGACCATGTCTCAAAAACAAACAAACAAACAAACAAACAAACAAAAAAACAAAAAATGGGTCTTCTCACATCAGTTAACCTAATCAAGATAATCCCTCACAAGCATGCCCAGAGGCCAGTATAACAGGTGATTGTAGAGCCTGCCAATTTGACAGTTAACACTAACCATAACAGCTGGAATCCCATGCCTGGCAATGGAATTTTTGTTTAATAATCAGTGGCTTCTGGGAGCAGCGTGAACCATCCATGTAGGATGCCTCCCTTCAAACCTAATATTCTTTTTTTTTAAATTTTGGTTTTTTTTTAATGAGCTTACAAAGTAGTAGAAGGTTTCCACGTGGCTTTTTTTTTTTTTTTAGAAGAAACAATATTTAGGCCAATGAGGTAGCTCAGTGGGTAAAGGCACTTGCTACTTATGTTCAGACCTTGGGACACACATAGTGGAAGGAGAGAACTGACTACTACAGAACTGTCCCCTGAGCTCTACATGAATGCCAGGCCATGTTGACACCTACACACATAGGCACAAATACTCTATTAAAATTTTTTTAAAAATAAAAAAAATTAAAAAACATATTTAAGAGAAGAAATGTTTTTAAAAAGATTTTAATAAATTTTATGTGTGTATGTGAGTGCCTGCATATGTACACACATGTGCCTGGTACCCATGGAAGCCAGAAGAGGATGTCATATCCTCAAGAGCTAGAGTTACAAGTGATTGTGAGCTGCCTGGTGTGGGTACTGGAAACTGAACCCTGATCAGCATGTGCTCCTGAGACCCCACTGAACCACCTCTCCAACAAACAATATTTTAAATGAAAAAACAACAAAACTGTATTCTAAAAATTTAAATATAGTTCAGTATAAAGTAGAAAACAGTTAACTTTTTAAAGAGATGCATTTGCTCTTTGTTTTTGTTTTGATTGTTGTAGGTTGGCTGCCTGGCTGTTCATATCAAGAGTTGCAGACAGTTTTCTCCCAAGCGTATCCTTTTGAAATGATAGGATAGTATCACCATGTCTTACTGTTTTAGTTATTTATTTTCTATGTTACCAACCCCTCCAAAATGTAGTGGCTTAAAATACTGGCTTATTATCAAGTACTCTATGAATCTAGTAGGGGGTATTGGTGCTTCAGAGTGTCTTAGCTTGGGCTACAGTTTTGCATTTCAGAAGGGCTGGGATGTCTGGAATGGCCCATTTACTGTGGATGCCTGGAAGGCTGGACGAAGCTGGGTGCTGGGATTGTTAGAATTCATCCTTTTCATGTAGTTGCATCATATACGTCTCCTGTGGTAATTATTTTCAAAATATTATGTTCAAAATTTTTTATACCTTGTCTATAGTTTTTCATGCTCTCACATTTTCTACCCTAGTGAATGACTTTATCCATCCTAATGTCATTTTTTAGTTGCATTCATTGTATTTGTGGATTTAAATGATTATTTGGCCAACTCAGGGAAGTTGGATTCGAGGGAAGGAAAAATAATTTACTTCCACTTTTTGGTGCAGAAGTAAAAAAAGATTTTTGGCCGTCCGTAATTTACTTCAGTTATCATATAAGTTGTTTTTGTTTCTTTGAGACCAGGTCTTGTGTTGTAGTGTACTCTAGCCTTTCAATTCTCAGTCTCTTGCCTCAGCCTCCCAAGTGCTGGGATTATAGGTATGCACTACCATTTCATTCTATGCTTGTTTTGAAACCAATCTCATTATGCTATTTCCTTTTACATAAAAGGAATCTTTGGAAAAAATTCTTTATTTCCTTTTACATAAAAGGAATCTTTGGAAAAAATTCTATGCAGGAAAGTTTCAAGGTGATGAAACCTTGGAAACAATTCTTTCAATGTATGTACTATGAAAGACAGCAATGAAGGTCAATATAGTCAAATAAAGTACACTATGAAGTAAATTGAAAAATAGAATGCTATAAATTTTGTCTTAAACTTCAGTTCTTCTCAATTGACATTTTATTTTTAAAAATTTATAAATTATATCAAGATAATAATTTCAACTGTATATTGTATATACTTACTTAGTCAACTTAAAATTAAGATGTAGAAAAATCTTCAAAGAAATTATGGTGGGAAGGTGAGAATTAAAACATGTTAAGTGAGCTAAAGAAGGATAATTCCTACTCACATTGTGTCTAGTAACTACATGCAAAAATATTTTGAAGGACCTTTTACATTGTTTAATATGCTCTACAGGTACCTTTTTTTAAAGACTTATTTTTTTGGGCATGGTTATATACATCATTTTTTAACTTTATTTTTTATTTTTTATGTGTATGAATGTAATGTGTGCATGTAGGTTGGTGCACCTGTGTCTTGCAATGCCCGGAGGTCAGAAGAGGACATTGGATTCCCCTGGAACTGGAGTTAAAGATGGTTCTTAGCCTCCATGTGGGTGCTGGGAATTGAACCTGGGTCCTCTGCAAGAGCAGTTGGTGCTCTTAACCACTGAGCTATCTCTCCAGCCCCTACAGCTACCTTTTATATCTACAAGGTTGATTTTTATGTTTTGGCCTGCATTGTTTTAAAAATAATTTTGTAATGTGTTATTTGATCAATTATAACAAAACTTGTTTCCTAAATAATCTTCTTCCAGTCAGTTTACAATATTATGCTAATTTGTTCATTCGTATCTTTGTAAACCACATTGTGAAACGAACAAGAGCTCATAGCTTGAAATCCATTAAAGGTGAAAAGAATGTAAAGAACCTTATAATTAAGTTCGATGAAGTGAAGTATTTTTCTGTACAGGTAATAAAATTCCCTTATAGAATAATAATGTCTTTTTATAATTTCAAAGATTCTGACTAATTATAGCTTTTTAAAAATGAGTAAACATGCCAGGCGTGGTGGCACTCAGGAGCCAGAGGCAGGTGGATCTCCTTGTGATCAAGGCCAGCCTGGTCTACATAGGGAGTTGCAGGACATCTAGGACTACAGGGAGACCCTGTCTCAAAAAAATACAAACAGACAAACAAAAAAAGGGAGCCAAAAGTAGCGCTTTTTCATTTGGGATTTTACTGTTTGACTTTTTGTGGTGGCCTGTGGTGGTACTTTACTAAGAAGCAGCACACTGTGAAGTGCCCAGCCTCAGTGGATTTCTTTCATGACATGTTTGTGGTTTTGAGTGTTTATCATGATAAGTTTTTCCCTTGCTCTTCTTTTTTCATATTTCTTTTTCCATCCTTTATTATTTCCTCCTCCTTCCTTCTCTTCTCTCATATATTCCCCATGAGAGTGTATCATCTGCAAACAGATCATTGGATTGTTTCCTTTCCTACAGGTTTCCTTTTTTCTTATCCTCTTGTTCTTGCACTTTTTAAGATCTGAAGCACTATACTGAATAAGAGTGAAGACAGTTGGCACCCTGCTACCAAACTGATTTTAGAGGAAAAAGTCTGTGTTTTTATACTCAGTATAGTATTGGCTATTGGCTTGTAGATAGGTTGAGGTATCATCCTTATAATTCTACCTTCAGGGTGAGTGTGTGTGTGTGTGTGTGTGTGTGTGTGTGTATGTGTGTGTGTGTGTGTAAGTAGATATGTATATGCGAGTATATTTGCAGCTGTGTGCATGTGCATGTGGAGGCCAAAGGTCAACCATGGGTGTTGTTCCTTAGGAGTCATCCACCTTGTTTTTTGATACAGAGACTATCATTAGCCTGGAGTTTACCAGGTAAGTCAGGCTGGCTGGCCAGTGAGGTCCCAGGGATCCGAAAAGAAATTAAGCATGGGTACTATACCCAGTCGTTTTTTTATCCCCCTCTCAATTTTTTATAATAAGATATGAATATAGTAAAAATGTAACAATTTAACCTTTTAAATATACAGGCAAGTTGTAGTAAATACTATTTGTGCATTTTTACAATTATACATGAACTCTATAAATATGTGTTCTGTCTATGCATTTAAACTTAACAAAATTAGAATTCGTTGAAAGGAAGGACATTATGGGCAGAATGTTTGTGCCTCCCTAAAGTTGGTGTGTTAAAATCCAAAACCCTGGTATGATGGGATTAGGAGTTGGCCTTTGGGAAATGTGTTAGATCATGAGAGTGGAACTCTTCAGTGGATGGAATTGGCACCTCCATAAAACAGGCTTCAGAGGACTGTGTCGATGTGTCCTATGAGGAGGACCCACTGAGAAAATGTTAGTCTGTGAAAAAAGAAGCATGCCCCCAACAAATGTGGCATCCTGCTACTGAACTTTGTAGCTTCCACAACTGTTAGAAATGTTTGCTATTTGAGCCATCCAGGCCATGATTAGCTCTGTAATAACAGTCAGAATTATGACACAGGAGAAAGCTTGATGAAGAGAAAAGAAGAAATAAAAGGAAGGGGGGAAATGTCATAAAGAATTTATAGAGGGGCTTGGGGATGGAGCTCAGTTGTAGAGAGTTTGCTTAACACTGGCAAGGCCTGGGTTTGATCCCCAGCACTTGCATGTGCACAAACTCTATGAAGCTTTTTACTTTTCCTTTAAGTGCTGGATTTCAACAGATTGTTTGCTTACAGCATTGTTGAAGATGTTTGAATAATCTATAGGAAAAAGAGGCCATGCTAGAAGGATTGTGCAGGTAAGGGGACCCAAGACAGAAAAGGAGGTATATATCCTCTACCAGGGGGACAGCTGAATGGAAGAAAAAGGACCATGTAAATCTTCCAGGAAGAATTACAGAGAATAGATCCTGGATGGTTGAGAGTTGAAGAGAGATATACAAAGTTAAAGTTAAGATTGTGATTCAGCCAGAGCAGAGATATCTAATTGGTTAGTTCCAATATTCAGTTGATGTGATGGTTACTCTTGATGATCAACATGATTGGACTGGGATATGCCTAGGATATTCATAAAGCACTCTCTCGGTACATCTGTGAGGGTGTTACCAGAATGTACTAAAAGGCCTAAATGCATGTCGGGAGGAAGCCTGACAATGCTCATTCATACATTCTCTCTCTCTCTCTCTCTCTCTCTCTCTCTCTCTCTCTCTCTCTCTCTTTCTCTTTCTCTCTTTTCCACCTGCACACTACAATGTTATGCTCTGCTATGCCATGCCTTCCACATTATAATGGTCTAAAGCTGTTGAAGTGGACCCCTTCCTTAAATGTTTTCTTAAGTATTTAATAACAGCAAAGAATAGTCTAACACAGAACACTGATACCCCAGAAATGAAACTTTTTTGTAACTATACCTTACAAGTGTGATTTTTTTCTTTTTGGTCTTTTTGAGACAGAGTCTCCCTGTAACTCCAGCTATCCTGGAACTCACTCTGTAGACCCAGCTGGCCTTGAACTCACAAAGATCTGCCTACTTCTGCCTCCCAAGTGCCAGGATTAAAGCTGTGCACCACCACACCTGGCTCACAAGTGTGATTTTTAAGGTTTTGGAATTTGTTTTCAGGAGGAATTGGAAGTTTGGAGAACCAGGCTAGAGAAAGTATAGAATTCTGCAAAGGAGCTTTAATGGGTGATTTACTATAGAGCTCAGAAGACCAGAAGGAAAATAAGAATACAGACAGTAAAGACTGTGCCTATATGGTTTCCCATAGGAGCAAAGGCTCTATTAGAAATTGGAATAGGGACTGTATGTGTTATATTATGGCAAAGAACTGTGTACATTTTGTCTAGGTTCTGAGTTTTTTCCCCCAAGACTGATTCAAAGCCAACAAACTACTTAATACTAATAAGGAAATTCCTAGGCAATCCAGTATTCAGGTTGTGACATAGTTATTGACAGCTGCTTTTAGCTAGATTTAGAGTGAAAATTGTGACAAGAAGCAGAGCAGGAAGGGCTGAAAAAACTTGCAGTTTAGTCAGCAAAGAAGCATGTGTGGAATTGGGTCCAAGTAAACTATGGCTTTGAAATGATTAGGGCAACTTTAAAGAAACCAAGTACTTTGCCTGAGGATGAAAGGAAAGATATTTTGAGAGCATTTCGGGAATTAGCTGGACTCCACTCAGTCCAGCATCATGGATGTAAAGGTTTTAATTCATTGAAGATGTTATTTTGAGAAAAGAACTCCAGGGTACTCGGCTCACATATGGTGTAATTCATTACATTAGTCATCTTGGCACTCAAGAGTTTGCTACAGCCATGATCCAAGGGACCCTGAAGCATCTAAGTGATCTTTCAGCAATTAATTGCCTTCCAGAGAGGGAAACTTTTTAAAGAAGAATATCAAAATCCAGAGTCCCTGTCATTCATTTTATTATACAACAGTTGTTGTATAATAAAAATATTAATTACAGAAAGATTAAAAACCCAATCAAAGTAAGCCGAGCGTGATAGCACATGCCTTTAGCCCCAGCACTTGGGAGGCAGAGGCAGGTGGATCTCTCTGAGTTCAAGGCCAGCATGGTTTACATATTGAGTTCCAGGCCAACTGGGGCAACAGGGAGACCCTGTCTAAAAAACAAACAGGCCGGGCGTGGTGGCGCATGCCTTTAATCGTAGCACTCAGGAGGCAGAGACAGGCAGATCTTTGTGAGTTCAAGGCCAGCCTGGTCTACAGAGTGAGTTCCGGGACAGCTGGGGCTATAGGAAGACCCTGTCTCGAAAAACAAAAAAAAAAAAAAAAAAAAAAAAAAAGCTGATCAAAGATAACACCCTTAGACCCTCAAATGACATAGATGCTCAGATTAACAGATAAGAACTTTAAGATATTTGACATATTTGTGACAGATAAGAACTGTCATAAATATGTCAAAATGAGAGTTTTGAACAAAATAGCCTCAGAGTGGGAATTTTGAAGATAATGGAAACTAGAATTACTGCAAATTCTAGATTTGTAAAATAAAATATTGGAAATTAAAAAGTCAGTTCAGGTGCTTAAAAGCCTTCCAGACAGATAAAGAGAAAGGTTTGTATAAATGTTGGATAGGTTATGTTCAATTCAAAGGAATTAAAAATTCAAGGCCCCAACAGAAAAAAGTTGAAAAGTAGAAAGAGAAAAAGAATGCCACTTAAAATTTAAATTTTAAACACATTAAAGAAAATAGGTATTATTAAAACTAAGAGAGCTAGGCATGCTGGCGCACGAACTTTAATCTTAGCATTGGGAGGCAGGAGGTAGGCGGATCTTTGTGGAAGTTCAAGGCCAGCCTGTCTCAGAGTGAGTTCCAGACAGCTGGGGGCACAGAAGACCCTGTTTCGAAAAGACCAAAATAAATAAATAAATAAATAAATAAATAAAGTAAATAAATAAATAATGAAATAAAACCAAGGATAAACATAAGTTGCTGGTAAGTCTCAATAAGACACACTGTAAGAATATATAGTTAATATAAGTAAAGGCAGTTTAAAAGCTACAGAAAAGCCTACCATATATGATTCTATGTACAAATTGACAACACCTTGACAATACCATTCACATTAGAAAATATATAAATTATGGCTTAGACCCTGTTGTTTGTCACCCATATACATTGGGTTATTTAATTCACGCCTGTCTGTGCATTTAATCTTTTAGTTTTTGTTCTATTTTTATTTATCTTTTCAGGGACTTTCACATATAACACACCGTTGAATTTTTCTCACATTGACGTTGCTTCTCATTTGCCATCAACCAGGTAATTGGCTGCCAGCATCCACAAATGAGGGATACCATCATCGTTTGTTTTCTGGGAACTTGATTATTTCACTCAGCATGATTTCTTCAGCTCAGCCATTTACCTGCAAAGCTCAGTGATGTCATTCGTTTCTTTTGCTGCTAGAACTCATTGGTGTACGGTGATGACATTTTTTCTCTATCCACTCGTCAGTTGAGGGGCACTTTGGTTGTTCCACCCTTGCTATATGAAAAGAAAGCTGCAGTAACACGGCTGCTGCATGTATGTCTGCGGTGGGATGAGTCTGAGGGTACATCCCAGGAATGGTATTGGCGGGGTCAGGTGGCAAGTAAATTTCATTCCCAAGTCTTCCAAGGGTTCTCCACACTGCTTTCCTATAGTGGCTTGTACAAGTTGACATTCCCATCAGCAAGTTGTGGAAAGTGTTCCTCTTTCCCCCACAACCTCTCCAGCACTGGTATCATTGTTTTATTGACCTAGCCAGTCTTATTGGAGTAAGATGATACTTAAAGTGGTTTTTGATTTGCATTTCTTAATGATTAGTGAGTTACCTTATCTGTAGGTGATTGCTCAGCCATCTCTGAATTCCTCACTTGTGAAGTCTATGCTTTCAGCTCTTTGCTCATCTATTGTGGGTCATTTGTTTCTTCTTCTTTGTTTTTTTTGAAGTAGTTTATATATTCTGGAAATCAATGCTTTGGTCAGATGCTATCTGCAGTGAAGGTTTCCTCCCAACTCTGGATTTCTGCTTCACCTTCCTCGATTGTTGTTCCTTTTATGTAGCAGAAGCTTTGTGAGTTTAATTGAGGCCCCAGTTTTCAATTTTGACCTTAATTTCTTGTCGCAGCTGTTGTCTGATTTTAGGAAGTCTTTCCTATGCTTATTGTCTTGTAGTTGCTGCCAATTTTTCTTCTATTTGCTTTCAGAGTTTTGGGTTTCACGTTTGAGAAGTCTTTTTTTTTTTTTTTTTTTTTTTTTTTGTATGTGTATGAATGTACTGTCTGCATGCAGGTCTGTGCACCCGTGTCGTGCAATACCACGGAGGTCAGAAGAGGGTCTTGGATTCCCCTGGAACCGGAGTTCTCCTGGAATTGGAGTTACAGACAGCTCTTAGCCACCATGTGGGTGCTGGGGATCAAACCCGGGGCCTCTGCAAGAGCGTCGGTGCTCTTAACTGCTAGGCTATCTCTCCAGCCCCACGTTGAGGTCTTTAATTCATCTGGAGTTGACTTTTGTACAGGGCGAGAGGTAGGGGTTTACTTTCATTCTTCTACAAGTGGTGATCCAGAAATTTTTAATTTTTATGTGTATGGGTGTATTGCCTGCATGTATGTAAGTGTACCCATGTTGCACAGTGCCCATGGAGGTCAGAAGAGACTGTCAGAACCCCTGGAACTGGAGTTATGGATGGTTGTTAGACTCCCCAAGGGTGCTGGTAACCAACACTGGGTCCTCTGCAAGAGCAGTAAGTGCTCTTAACCACTAAGCCATCTCTCCGGGCTCCAGTCTTTGCATTTTAATTAGATAATTTACTCTGTTAAATTGTATGTTATGGTACTATGAGAGTTGTTTGTTTGTTGTTTCAACTGAGCTGTGCATTGGTTTTTCTTCTCTTTTGTTTTCCTTGAGATTAGTATTTTATTTTTTATTTTTTGTATGTGTATGAATGTACTGTCTGCATGTAGGTCTGTGCACCCATGTCATGCAATGCCGCAGAGGTCAGAAGAGGGTCTCAGATTTCCCTGGAACTGGAGATCTCCTGGAATTGGAGTTACAGATGGTTCTTAGCCGCCATGTGGGTGCTGGGGATTGAACCCGGGTCCTCTGCAAGAGCAGTCGGTGCTCTTAACCGCTAGGCTATCTCTCCAGCCCCGAGATTAGTATTTTAAAATGCCATCCTATTTTTTCTCCCATGTGTGAAGGTTACTTTACTCTAAAATGGTTATTATTAGAAATTATAATATGTATACTGATCAAGTCCAGTGTTTAACAATATTTCTATCCTCCTTGCATTGCCAGGATCTTTGAAATTTTAATTCCATTTATTTTCTTCAATTAATCCATTATTATTGTTGTTTGAATCCTCTTGTCTGTAATTTGAATTTATTTAATTTAGTTATCCTTTAAGTTTACATATGTATATGTAACCACCCAATTTAACCCTTTTTATAGTTCAGATCATTCTTCTGGCATCAGTTACCTTCTGCATGAATTATTCATTTACAATTTCTTTCCTATAAGAATCAACTGGTGACAAATTCAGTTTTTGGTTGCATGAACATGTCTTGAATGGTATTTTCATTGAACATAGAACTCTAGGTTTTGCAGCTAGTTTTTGAAGTATTCTATTGTCTCCTAGTATCCACTCATGCAGGAGCAGTCACCTGTTAGTCTTTCAGGTTTGAAAACAGTTTCTCCTCTCTCTCTTTCCCTTCCTTTTTCCTTCCCTCTGTCCCTCCCTCTCTCCCTCTTTCTCTGTGGTAGTTTCTTTTTTCTTTTAATTTGACTCTGATATATTTGTATTTGTCTGTTGTGTTTGGATTTACTTCATTTCTTAAACTGGATTGTTTATCAGTTTATTGTTTCATCAGTTCTGGAATTTTCTTATCGTTTATTTAAATAGTGCCCATTTTCTCAGTCCTTTATTTTTTTCCTGGAATTTGATTAACATCTATTAGATGTTCTTACACTATTCTCTATGTATTTTTATTTTATTTTATTTATTTATGTATGTGTATGAATGTACTGTCTGCATGCAGGTTTGCACACCCGTGTTGTGCAATGCCGTGGAGGTCAGAAGAGGGTGTCGGATTCCCCTGGAACTGCAGTTCTCCTGGAATTGGAGTTTCAGATGGTTCTTAACCACCATGTGGGTGCTGGAGATTGAACCCAGGTCCTCTGTAAGAGTGGTCGGCGCTCTTAACCACTAGGCCATCTCTCCAGCCCCATGTATTTTAAACTTTAAACAAAGTTTAAAGTTTTTTTCTTGCCTCATGTTCTCAATAATTTCTTGGATATGTGGGAGGTATGGTTTGGTGATAGAATATTTGCTTAGCATGCATAATAGCAAGCAAATAAATAGTTCCTTGAATCTTCGAGTTTATGTCTCTTAAAAGTTGAATCCATTCTCTTGTTTTTATTCAGTTACTTTAGTTTTCAATTCTGCAACTTCTATTAGTCTTTGTTTGCTAAGTGATTTCCATAATTTCATGTGCTAAGAATATATTTTCAGCTTTTTAGAAATAGCTCTTTAAACAGAGTAAGCAGTTTTTAAAAATACAGTATTTGAAGTTTTTGTAGGTCTCTTCTGGTAGATTCTCATTCATGCTGCTTCATTTCCATCCTGGCTTAACCTAATCTTAATATTTTATTCAATGTTTGTAATTTTCTACAAGACAGATTGGGTCTAGTAATCGAAATGCCAAATTGCTGAATATGATCCTACCCTACTAATCACTATGCTGGCATAAGCTGACTTACTTTCCTTTTTCATATTACTGAGGGAAAGACAGTTAAAAACATGACTCAGTGCATTCTCAGAGCTTGAGGCTACCCTGAGCTATAGAACAAGACTCTATCCAAAAACAAAGTCTCATGTAGACTATATGATATCAATCATGGGAAAGAACACTCTGCAGATACTCGTAACTTTGAGAATGGGATTTCTTATCAAGAAAAGTATAAAATAATTGTTAATGGTTATTTAACAATTGTGACACAGAGCTCAGAGTTGGGAGCTCCAAGTTCAGGCAGAGAAACACATTTTGTCAAAAAGTTAAAGATCAGAGAATGAAAAGGATATTAGATTTTTAAAATATTTGATATTTGGGTAGCCTGCATTTACATTACCTGGGTAATTTAGTTTTCATATTAGAGCTGTTGGATTACCTTTGATATATAATTTCAGTAAAATATTGAGAGTGACTATGTATAGTTAAAAAGACAGTGTTGTTAACAGATAATTTAAAAGGTTCATAGTTAACTTTAAACATAAATCTTTATTTTTAAAATTAGGATCTTTGTAATGATGAACCTGAAAAGTCACAAAGCTAACATCCACAAGTTAATAGTTATGCCCATGACATAATATAGTTTATGGGTTTTTTTGGAAATTCTGTTGAAATTTATTGTCTCATATCGATATTAAGGTTCCCAAACGTCAAGATGATGAGAGGAACAATATTTTCTTGGAACTAATGCAAGATAGAGATACAGGGAAACATCCTCTCTTTATAGCCAGTATTGAGGCACATCTTTATGAAGTGATTCAGGTATGTATAAGAAATCAGTCTGGGGCTGGAGAGATGGCTCAGTGGTTAAGAGCACTGGTTGTTCTTACAGAGGACCCAGGTTCAAATCCCAGCACCCACATGGCAGCTAACAACTGTAACTCCATTTCCAGGGGATCTAACACCCTCTCTGTCCTCCTCAGGCATTGCATGACATGAGTACACTTAAATGTATGCAGACACACAAAATAAAAGAAAAAAATAAAAAAAAAAGAAATCAGTTTCCAGCTACATGGTGACACACACCTATGATCCCAGGATTTGGGAAGCATAGAAAGGGCAGTTATGAATTCATGGTCATCCTTGGTTACATACTGAGTTCAAGGTCAACCTGGCTACATGAGACCCTGTCTCAAAAAAGAAAGGAAGAAAGAAACCAGTTTTTTTTTTTTACCTTGGTACAACACTGTTTAGATGGTATGTTTCATAATTTCTGATGGATTCCTTTTGTTTATCATCTTCCATCAAACTCATGTGCTTAGGAAACAAAGTTTTCACTAGAAGAGTATTTGTGACCCAAATCTCTGAAAAACATTAAATTTGTCAGATAGCATGAGGCTTAAAAGATGAAAATTTAGAATTCCCACATGAGATTATGTATTTGAAGCAACTGAGGGTAATATGGAGAATTCTGCTTTACCTCCTGACCTTGACTGAGGTGTATGGTTTTGGGGAAAAGCACAATGATCCAGGGTAAAGCAGAGAAATAGAAAGAATGCTTAGGAATGCTTAGGTACGTACTCAAAGATATAAGGTTGTTAACCGTGAAATTGGGGATCATAAAAAATGCTGGGAAGAGGGGCTGGAGAGATGGCTCAGCAATTAAAAACACTTACTGCTCTTGCAGAAGACCTAGGTTCAAATCCCAACACCCACATGGCAGCTAACAGCCATATGTAACTCCAGTTCCAGGAATCCAATGCACTCTTCTGACCTCCAAGGTCTACTCCTGCACACTGCACACATGTAGTACAAACACAAACACATAGGCACACATACATACACTAAAAATTATAAATATTTTGTGGTGGCACATGCCTTTAATCCTAGCACTTGGGAGTCAGAGGCAGGAGGATCTTTATGAGTTCAAGGCCAGCCTGGTCTACAGAGTGAGTTCCAGGACAGCTGGGGCTACAGGGAGACCCTGTCTCGAAAAGACAAAAAAAAAAATTTTAAATGCTGGGAAGAAAGGAAATAGCCATAGGATATTAGATTAGGTAACTCATAGATAAGACAGTAGAGAGGACCACTAATAGTGACCAAAGATAGCAAAGGTTTACCTGGTTTAGTAGGTCCTGTAAGTGCCCTTGAGATGTGGGAGGTACTGTACTTTTCAGGGGCCTGATATAGATTTAGATTTAACACCTCAGGAACAAGCATGGTAGTTGCTCTAAGATTTCCCAAAAGGCCTTATACTATAAATGTTAATACCAACATTTATCTCTATTATTTACACCTGATTTTTTTTCTTCTACTGAACATTGATTATATCTGTACTTCAATTTAGTTATAATTATATTGTAATTTTATTTTGTTTCTTAGATTCATATGCATTTTTGAAAATGTCTACCTGATTTTGTATTATAATATGGTATAGATAATATACAGATAAATACATGAATAATTCTACATTTAGGAATTTGTTATTAATTTTTTTTTCTAGAAAGGCTGCTTTACTGAAGTAGTACAAATGATGCATAAAAACACAGTAAGAACTTTACAAACCTTCCTAACTTTTATGCTCGTGTAATATTTTAACATTGTGTAGCACTTTATTCTGATAGTTTATAGACTAAATCTTTTTATTCTTCATCACCCTAAGCATCGCTGTTTGAATTAGTAAAAATGTATTAAATAGGAAATTCTGACATTTGCTTGCAAAATTGTCATTGTCACTTTTAAAAAGTATTTTATTATTTGTATTGTATGCATATGAGTGTACTGCATGTATATAGGTGCATCTGTGTTGTAAAATGCCTGCAGAAGTTAGAAGAAAAGCATTGGATACCCCTGGAACTGGATAGTTGTTAGCTGCCATGTGGGTGTTGGGAGCCGAACCCAGGTTCTCTGTAAGACCAGCCAGTGTTCTAAACTGCTGAGCCATCTCCCCACCCGCCCCCCACTGCAACTTTTTTTATTGGTAAATTGTGAAAGAGAAAATTCAGTGTGATTGGATATGACTGTGAAACCATTGGATAAGACAGTGAAATGCCTCTGACTGCTTTGAGTGCGGAGGTTCCAGAGCCTCAGTGCTGGAGAGTTCCAGAAGAGTTCCTAAATTCTTAGGTACTTGAATATTGATTAATTGTTCTATTCAAGAACCCCCTGCTGCCTCATGTTCAGAGCAGGGACAAGGAACATAAAATCACTGCATATGGCACTCTTCCCCCACACACACCTGAGGTTCAGAGAAGTGAGACTTCTTCTGAAGTCTAAATCAAAATTTGATCTGGGAGTGCAGATGAGGGGCATTTGAGTAAATAATTTGAAATATATGCATATATGAATATGTACGAATATATGCCAATGTCTTAGCATAATCCTACTAATAATTCTAAGTTACTGTTATATGTATTTTAACCATTTAGCAGTATTTAATTTTAAGGTGAAAGTTTATAACATTTCAGGAACAGAATAAAGTCTTTAGGAACTCCTTGTGTAAATGCCGAATTTTTAAAAAGATTCATTCTGGGCTTTTCTAATTTATAGATTTGTGAAGTAAAAATATCACTTGCTCTCAGTTCAATAAAATATTCTGATCAAATGATAAAATAATTTACCACATGCTTAGTTTATCTGCAGGGTGGAGGTGGAATTTATGTTCTCTTATGGAAACTTTGGTTATGGATTTTCACATCAGGTTAGTTCCCATCTTTTAGAATTTATTGTATTTTAGCCTTTTAGTCAAATCATTGTCTTCTGAGCCTATATTTTTTATGAATTGGCAGCTTTTAAAATAAGTATTTTTAGGACTGGTAAAATGGCTCAGTGGGTAAAGGTGCTTGACACCAAGTCTGGTGACCTGAGTTCAATCCCAGGAACCCACATGGTGGGAGGAGAGAACCTGTCTTAATTATGACTTCCTTTTTGTTGTCCTACACATTTGTTCAATTAAAAGGAAAATTATTTTAAGTATTTAAAGAAGTGTGAATTTTTACATCTAGAAGCATTAATAAAAAATGGAATCATTGAGACAGATTTGGTGACACATGTATGTGATCCTAGCATTTAAAAAACTGGAGCAGAAATTATTCTAGGAAAAACATCATAGCAATATATACTCTCATCAGATGTTTGAAGAACTCTTGATATCCCTTTACATTAAGCAGAGCTTCGGGTCATTTAAAAACTTGGCCTCCCTGTGCTGCTGCTAGGGAAAGTGATCCCTGTACTTTGAATATAATCTTTCATTTCAATTTTTGTTGTTTATTTTAGTAGACTCAGGTGGTTTTGGATTAGTAATTGAAAATAAAGACATTAATTTTTTTCAGTAGTTTTTAAATTAATATTACTAATTTATCAATAATACATCCAAGACAGAAAACCCAAGTTATAAAAACTACAAACACTTTTTTGGTGTGTGTGTGTATATGTGGGTGTGTGTGTACACATGTATGTGATTACAGGTATGTACATGTGCCATGGCGCACATGTTGAACTCAGAAGATCTCCAGTGTAGGTCCTTGCTTCTATTTTGTTTGAGATAGGGTCTCTTGCCATTTATGCCAGGCTTGCTGGCCTGTGATCACCCAATGATTCTCTTCTCACTTCCTCCCATCTCTCAGTATGGAGACACTAGGATTACAGATGCCTGTGATAATGCGTCTGTTTCTATTTGTTTGTAAGTAAATTTTTAAGTTTTAAATGGTTTCATAAATAAGTATTCTTATTATATAAATCTACTCCCATGTTAATTGAGAGAGCCTTATAATATGTTTAAAAAATTTTACCCACAATATATCCTGATTTTTTTCATTTTTAATAGACTTTGAATCAGAAGAATATACAGATGATGGCCACAAGGAGCAAGCTTTCTTTTTTCCTTTTTTATTTTCATTCTTATTTCCATTTATTATTTACTTAATGGAATTCTCAGGCTAAGCCATTGCTTTGCAAGTACTAGGCAAGTGCTCTATCACTGAACCCTCAGTACATGACTTTTAGAGTTTCCCTACATAGCTCAAGCTGGCCTTGAATTAGCTGTGTAGCAAAGGATTGCCTTACACTCACAATCCTTCTGCCTCAGACTAGTGAGACCTGGGATAACAGGTACAGGTGTTTACTGCCATTTCTGGCTGGCTATTTTCTTTTGTTTTTATGCATGTGTACATGTGCGTGCCTTTGTAGGACAAAGATCAGCCTTGAGTGTTGTTCCTCGGGAGCCATCCATTTCTTTTTTATTGAGACCTGGAGTAGGCTGACTAACAAGTTCCCAATATTCCCCTATCTCTGCCTCCCCAGAACTGAAATTACAAGAGCATGCCAGCATGCCCAGATTTTTATGCGGGTTCTCGAGATTGAACTCAGATTCTCACGCTTGCATGATTACACACTTTACTGACTGAGCTATCTCTCCAGCCCCTATTTTCTTGTGATGAATTAAGCCTTATTGCAAACCAGAGTTGTTCATTCTTTCAATAAGTTACTTTTGTCAATTGTAGCTTATGAATATTATCCCCAAAGGTAGGTTCTGTGTCCAAATGTAAGCATAACATACAAACGTAACCACTCTTAAAGAGAGAAACTTCTTTTCAGGAGCTTGGTATGGTGGTATACACTTTTCATTCCAATGCTTGGGAGATGGAAACCGACAGATCCTTGAGGCATGCTGGCCAGCCAGCCTAGCTAGTGAGCTCCAGGCCAGGAAGAAACCTTGTCTCAGAAACAAATAAAAAAGGTGGATCCCACTTGTATAAGGACAGCTGAGATTGTCCTCTGGCTTCCACATGCCTCCACATACACACCTACAGATACACATGTGCACACACACAAATGAACAGAGGAAAGAGATAGCTTATTTTCAGATAAAACTAGGCAAGTATTGTTTTATGTAGATAGAACCTACTTAAAGCACAGAACAAAGGTATTGTATGGAAAAGAATGGGACGTGTGATAAAAGCTCAACTTGATTTTGTAACTATGACCCTTTTAGTGATATAGCCCCCTACTTACCTGTTGTTATATTGTGAAAAGAGTGCCACAGCAGGGGAAGAAAAATCTGCACTCATGACCTCTTAGATACTGTTTTGTAACCTTGATCTTCGGTATGATATGTAAAATATGCACACTTGCTTATAGTTTTATTGAAAGACTTGAGCAAAATTAAAGCTATAAAATGCTTGGCAAATATTTAGTGTCCAATGAATTAGATTCCTTTCTCCATCCCTTTCTTTCTTATGTGCATCACTTAAGGACTGTCATTCTTCTGGGGGGGGTAGTCCTATTAGGATGACTGATAACTGAATGTACTTACATTTTTATTCAGTTAAAGCCTCTGCAAAAAATGATTGAGCCATCTATGTTTATGAATATTGCACCTCCTCCAGAAAGAACAGATCCTCTTACGTAAGTGTTTGAAGTTTTTATTAACATATTAAGATAAGTGGTATTTTAAATGCATGATAGAGTATATTGGTATCTTAAGAAACCCTGAGAGCATGGCCAGGATGGGGTTAGACTTTCAGGTAAAGAGAATGCTGAATTATTTTGCTTAATAAGGCGGGAGAAAGTATGTGGTGGTTCATGCCTATAATCCCAGAATTTAGGAGGTAGAGGCAGAGGATCAAGAGAGTTCGGGATCATCCTCAAATATAGAGTGAGTTTGAGGGTAACCTGAGCTACATGAGACTGTCTTAAAAAAAAAAGCAGAAAATGTGGGAGAGATGTTGAATTTTTATGTGTCACCCTGAAGAAAGGAGGTGAAAAGGTCTATAGATTAGAAGAGAGGGGAATATCTCCTTCATGGATGAAGAGATAGCTTTATGAGGAAAATTAGCCAGCAAGATAAGAAGTGATAGGACTTTCAAGAAGCAGAAGGACTTTCAAGATCAATATGTCTAGTAGTTGCAGAGTTACCCTACCTCCGTACTACTGCAATTGTTACTTCCAAATGAGCTATAAAATATCTATGGTAAAAAAATTTTCTTGGGGGGGAGGATGGGGAGATGGCTCAGTGGGTCAGCGCACTTGCTCTGCAATCTGAGTTCAAGTCCCCAGCACACAAACCTAGGCATTTCTGTAACCCCAGCATTTAGGGGCTGGGTGGGCAGGCAAGAGGATCCCAGGAGCTCTGTACCCAGCCAGTAAAGAAGATTAAAATTAAAACTACCCAACTTAATTACCATGACAACTAACTAAGTTACATTAAAGCTCTCTGCCCATCCTGTTTTTATTTCCTCAGCTCCAGAATGCATATTTGGCACAGACACTCAGTGGCCGGCAGAATCCCCACAGTGGTTCTCCGGACTTTGGAGGGAGTGGCTTCTACAGAGTAAAATAGAAGCCAGTGTAACTCCCTTTGCCTAAGAAAACAGTGAGCCCAAAGAACAAACTGCATTCCTGTAGGAATTGTGGAGACTAGTGCCACCTCAAGTATTTGAAGCATGCAGGGATAGGATTCTCACTACATCTGTACTCAGTTTGTCTGTTTAGTCTGTGAAAAAGACAGATAGATATTAGAAAATGACAAGTGGTTATTGTGAGCTTAATTGGTTGGTGACTGTAATTGTAGCTACTGTGCCAACTGTTATATTACTGCTTAAGCAAATTAACATAACCTCTGGAGTGTGGTATGGATCTATAGATGTGATAACCTCGTCCTTCCCCTATCCTGTACTTCTTAATGAAGATCATCAGAATTAGTTGTATTTTAGGTGACAGTAGGAAAAATCAATCTTCACTGTCCTACCTAAGAACTCAATTATCCAGCTCTATGTCATTATTTAGTTTCCACAGATCTTGGCCACCTTTTCCTTCTACAAGAAAATGCTTTGCATTTTAAAATAATGCAGATTATGGGGCTGTAGAGATGGCTCAGCAGTTAAGAGCACTGACTGCTGTAACTGCTCTTGCAGAGGACCTGGGTTCAATTCCCAGCACTCACATGATGGCTAAGAACCATCTTTAGTGCCAGGCGTGGTGGCACATGCCTTTCATCCCAGCACTCAGGAGGCAGAGGCAGGTGGATTTCTGTGAGTTCAAGGCCAGCCTGGTTTACAGAGCCAGCTCCAGGCCAGTTTGGACTAAAGGGAGACACTGTCTCAAAAATATCAAAAATACCAAAAAAATTAATAATAATAATGCAGATTTGACTGAGTGAGCAAGATGTAGCAACTAATATCAATTTTATAAGAATTTTTGTATGTATAAGAGAATAGGAAAAGGCTGGAGAGATAGCTCGGAGGTTAAGAGTGCCGACTGCTCTTGCAGAGAAACCAGGTTCAATTCCCAGCACCTACATGGTGGCTAACAATCGTCCTAACTCCAGTTCCAGGGAATCCAATGCCATCTTCTCTGTGAGCATTGCAGAAAATGAGTGCACTTACATACATGCCGGCAATACATTCATACACTTAAAATAAAAATAATAAATAATATATATAAAGATATTGGCCTTTTATGGGCTGGAGAGATGGCTCAGAGGCTAAGAGCACTGACTGCTCTTGCAGAGGACCCAGGTTTGATTCCCAGCACCCACATAGTGGCTAAGAACCATCTTTAAGCTGGGTGTGGTGGCACAGGCCTTTAATCCTAGCACTTGGGAGGCAGAGACAGGCAGATCTCTGTGAGTTCAAGGCCATCTGGGGATATAGGGAGACCTTGTCTTGAAAAAAATAGGAAAATAAATATGACAAAAATTGAAGGGCCTTCTACCTTAGTGAAGTTTCTGTGAGCGCTGTGGCTCTTGGGAGTCCCCTTCTATGTGATGGGTAAGTTTTTGCAACTGTAATTTCCTTCATCCAAAAATGAGACTAACACCTAGCATAACACATGGATCTATATGGATTTTGGACATAGCCCATTCTTCATTTGGATGACTTACTCTGGCCAGTTTACTGAGTGACCCCCAAAATATTGAGTACCACTCAGAGCAAGGGGAGGTTCTTAACTGTTCAGACTGCTATGCAAGCTGTTTTTCCCCTTGGGCCATATGATTCAGTAATCTAATGGGGCCTTACATATCAGTGAGAGATGGAGATACTGTTTGTAGCCTTAAGCAGGCTCTTACAGGTGAATTATATAACAGGCCATTAGAATTTTGTAACAAAGCCCTGGCTCCCTACAGATAACAACTTTGCTTTTGAGAAAGAGCTTCGGGCTACCAGTGGACCTTAGCAGACATTGAATATATAACCACAGGCCACCAAGTTACCATGCACCCTCAGCTGTGATGATGGACTGAAGGTTTTCTAACCAACTCGGCCATAAAGTGGAGAATGACACTTCATCAAGTTGGAATGGCATTATGTTAATACTAACTTTAGATAAAGATACTTATTCTGGGTACAGATTTGCCTTCCTTAGCAATTACACTGGAAAAACTACCCTTTCATAGACTAAAATATACCTTTCTACCATCTTGGTATTTTATGCTGCATTATTCTGACGAAGGAATTTTCTTCACAGCAAATGAAGTGCTCATGGTCTTACCATGTTCCCTGCCATCCTGAAACAACTGGCTTACTACAACAGTGGAATGGTCTTTTGAATATTCAGATACAGTATCAGCTAGGCAGGACTTGGCAGATCTGGGGTGAAGTTTTTCAGAAAGTTTTAAATGTTCTGATTGTTGACCAATATATGATGCATTTTTTTTCCCATAGCCAAGATTAGTGATTCAGGAATCAAGGAGTAGAAATTCTGTCACGCAGTACCACACCTGGTGATTCATGGTCAGAATTCTGCTCCTCTTCCTACAACCTTCTGTTGACCTATATTTATTTCCGAAAAGGCAAATGTTTCCACTAAGAGATAAAATGATTATACTGAGCTGGAAGTTAAGAGTGCTGCCCAGCCACTGGGGCTCTCATGCTCCCAGAATCAAAAGGCCACATGAAAAAGTCACTGCACTGGTAGATAACTGACCCTGACCACCAAAGAGAGCAGGGATGGCTACTCGACAGAGCAGCAAAAGAAGAGTGTACCTAGAATGCCGGAGATCTTTAGGGCATCTCTCAGTATCACAATGCCCTGTGATTAAGTGTTTTCAACATTAAACGATTTATTTGGGGTGAGGGCATGTGCTGTTGTGTACATATGGAGGTCAGAGGACAACTTTTGTGGTGGTTTGTTCTCTCTTTCTACTATGTAGGTCCTGGCACTAGAATTGAGGTGGTCAGATTGGTCAGCAAGTGTCCCTGAGTAAAATTTCAATGGAAAACTATAACGACCCAATCTACATAGGACTGTTTACGGCCCTTAAGAATGAAAGTTTTTGTTGTTTGATTTTTGAGTCAGGGTCTCCCTGTGGCCCCAGGTGGCTTGGAACTTGCTATGTAGACCAGGCTAGCATATCTTAAACACAGCCTGCGTCTACCTTCTGAGTATTGGTACTAAAGGCATATGCCACCACACCTACCTAAGAATGAAAGTTTTAATCACACCACCAGGTAAAGAGCCATGGTCAGCTAAGATGATTGCTAAAGCAAAGGAAGGACAGAACAGGTTGTGGGAGAAGAAAGATACAAGGTACAGACTATGGCCATATGAACAGATACAAGGTACAGACTATGGCCATATGAACAGATACAAGGTACAGACTATGGCCATATGAACAGATACAAGGTACAGACTATGGCCATATGAACAGATACAAGGTACAGACTATGGCCATATGAATAGATACAAGGTACAGACTATGGCCATATGAATAGTTGCAGACACAAGAATTATAATTGTTAGGAATATTTCCTCCTTAGCTTGTCATGCATAGATGTGTATGTGTGTGTGTGTGTGTGTGTGTGTGTGTGTGCGCGCGCACGCATGCGTGCGCGCTGGATAGCTTTAGTATCAACTTGACACACCTGGGTTGAGGAAGCCTCAATTGGGGAATTGGCTCAATTGGACTGGCCAACAATCAAGACAATACTGGTCTGTGGAGTAGTGTCTTGATTGTTGAGCAATGTGGGAGGACCCAGCCCACTTTGGGTGGTGCCACCCCTGGGAAGGATGTTGTGTACAGTATAAGAAAGCAGGCTAGGCATGAGCCAGGTAAACAAGCCAGTAAGCAGCATTCCTCCATGGCGTGTGCTCCAGCTCCTGCCTCCAGGTTCCTGCCCTGAGTTCCTACCTTGGGCTCCCTGAGTGATGAACTGTGACCCAGGAGATGTGAGCTGAGTAAACCCTTTCCTCCCCAAGTTGGTAGTGGTCAGTGTGTTTTGTTACAGCAATAGAAAAGTGAACTAGAACAGTATGTAAATATCTTTGTTTTCTTTTTAATATTTTATTATTTTTATTTTATATGTCTGAGTGTATTGCCTTCATGTATCCAAGGAAGAGGGCATCAGATTCCCTTAGAGCCAGAGTTAAGGACAGTTCTTAATCGATATGTGTGTTCTGGGAATTGAACCTGGGTCCTCTGCAAGAACAGTTAGTGCTCCTAACTGGTGAACCATCTCTCCACTCCCTGTTGTCTTTCTTATCCCCTTATCACATAGCATCACAGTATTTAAATTTGGGGATATGAAGAATAAGAATAAGAATAAGAATAAGAATAAGAATAAGAATAAGAAGAAGAAGAAGAAGAAGAAGAAGAAGAAGAAGGGGGGGGGAGGAAGAAGAGGAGGAGGAGGAGGAGGAGGAGGAGGAGGAGGAAGAGGAGGAGAAAGAGGAGGAGAATCACTCAGAATTTAATTTACTCATATGGTTCATTGTACACAGGATAGTTATAATGTTAGGTGGAACTGTGATCATGTGATTATCCTCACTGGAGGCTAGGAATGGTTGAAGGACATGAATATGGATGCCAGGTTGACAAGAAGTGGACTTTTAATGCTTATGTGTCAGTTCAACTGACTACAAAGTGCAAAGATACTAGTCAAAATAGTTCTGGGAGAGGTTTTTTTAATGAGATTAACATTTACATCGGTATTCTAAGTAAAACAGAGTGTACTCCCTAATGTAGCCAGGTCTCATCCAATCAGTTGAATACAACAGAAAATTCCTCCTGCCTGAGTATCTTCAATCTGAAATGTCAGCTTTTTTTTTTTCCTTTTTCTCAAAATGGAGCACCACTCTCCCTGGTTCTTATCCTGTCTGCTTCATATAGGCACTGTGCTGTTGCCTCAGTTACGGTGTTCACAGTTGTGAGTCACCATCTTGCTGATTCGCCCTGCAGATTATAGGTCTTTTCAGCCTCTCTAACTGCACGAGCTAATTCCTTATAAGTCTCAGTCTCTCTCTCTCTTTCTCCCTCTCTCTCTCTCTCTCTCTCTCTCTCTCTCTCCATATGTATATAATATTATATATATAATATATCTTACTGATTCTGTTTCTTCAACAACCCTAACTAATATAATGGAACATATTAATATATTTGTGAAATATTTAGAATGTTTATCCATTAGGTTCTGCAATTAGGAAATGACTGATTAGAGATGTAAGGTGACAGAAAAAAAAGGGATGAGAAGAAGGGGTAATTTGTATTTATAGAACACTGGATATCTATGTGGGGCTATTCTTTGGAATAATACTGTGGAATTATGTGGAAATTATGGGAATACTGTAGAAAAAATGTATTTACAGAACATATTTAAATAAAATGAGAAAAAAAAGCTGATGTTTTAGATTGAAGATACTCAGGCAGGAGGAATTTCATCTTACCAATAGAGGGTTGATACTCCTGTTGTATTTCCATATTTAGAGAATCTGTTTCAGACACGTTGAGCCTAAAGTGTTCATCACTGTGTGTAACAGACTACTGTCTACAAGTGTCAGGTATTAGCTTTGACATTTCTTAGCTCTTAGACCCTAAAGGGAATTGTTTATTCTCTTTACCCCTGGATTTCTTTTATGTAAAGTGGATTTAATAATTCTCATCCTGTAGGTTTGCTGTGAAGGTGGAATGAGGTAATATACAGAGACAGGTGCACAGTAACTGGCACATGATCTAGGATATAGAATTAGTAAATGTAAAGGCTGAAGTACTCTGGAGACAGATGTGGCCATACATGGTAGGAAAGAGACTGGGATCAAATATTTTCTACTTTCCTTTCTTCAGGTCTTCCCCTTTTCATCCATACTGCCTATAATCTTACTAGGAAGAGTAATCAAGAGATTACTTCTCTCAAGAGTTCTGACTCTTGCCTTCTCTCTTACCTTTATATTCATGATGGTGATAGGTGAGATGAAACTACAAGAGGAAGAAAATTCAAAAGTGACAGTCACCACTGATTTTATGTAATATCAGTATTTAACTTATTACCATTTTGCAGAAAGCTTATTACACCACGGCGAATAGAATATCCAGCATTCTTATCTTCAGACCTGAAAGTTACTATTGGAAGTACTGATGACCCCCAGTCTCAGCCATCTGTTGTGAAACTTAAAAAACTTGAAGAACAACCCCGGGAAAGGTAAAAGGCACACAGTTTATTTATTTATGTGTTATTTGTATCATTAAAAATCCCTTAGTTTGAGACATGGGCCTTTGTTGGCCTAGGAATAGTTGTGCTATTTCGTGTGTTTATAGATTATTTCCTCAATGTTTTGTTTGAAAAGTCAGTGTTGTGGCAAGAAAAGAGGTGAAAACCCATTTATATTCCAGTTCACTGGTTCTTTATTTCTTTTTAATCTGCTGCTAAACTAATTCAAGTTTCAATTTTTGTTATTCTCTTTTTCAGTTATGGGGTTTCCATTTATTTGTGTAGTTCTTCTCTGTGCAATTCCTAAGCTTTGGCTTCTAATTCCTTGATCATATTAATGATTGTGTTAGTTAGCCCAGACTACTGTAAGACACCACAGAAAATGTAGTTTAGGCTGTAAACATTTATTATAATTCTGGGGCTGAGAAGTCCAATACCAGTGCTTACTGAATGAATTTCTTAATTTATAATTTAATATATTTGCTTACCTTTTCTGTCTTCAAGTTCTCTGAGGAAAGATGTTATGGTTTCTAAAACATACCATTGTATATTTTGTACTTAGACAGTATCTGGGATACACTAGGTATTCAATGAATGTTTGTCAAACAGATAAAAACACCAGTTTAGAGGGCAAAGGTGTTCCCTGGTCATTCAGCTCATTAATGAATTTATGACACTGGGTAAAAAACACATAAGAAGTTCTCTTAGGTTATTTCAGATCATCTCATGGTACAACAGAAAATCTCAAAAGATGTTCTGAAATTTTGTTTGAAGGCCTCAATGAGTTATAAAAACAGAATTTGCAGGTCCAAAATTCCAGACAATAAAAAGTTTAAATATGTTGAATCTATTGTTCAATGCCATTCTTTTTTACCAAGGTGGTGGCCAGTGTGGCAAAAGCTGAGCAAAGCTGAATAGATGTGTAGTCGTGAGAGAACAGAAGCTAGCATTCAGGGCACCCCAAGGATAAGAAGACTCACAAACACCAAGACTTTCATTTGGAAAGCTAAAGGCCTATGAGAGACTAATTGCCTCCTTAAATGTCATGCCATAGCTGCCTCACTTGCTTACCACTAGTCCCTATCCTGGTATTAGAAGTAAGAATAAACCAGAAAAAGATTCATCTTTAAAGAAATAGAAACCTAGCTTCAGACCACTTCAATCTTAAACTTAATTGCATTGAAGTGATATGGGTTGTTAAAACTCTTAGCCTAGATGGCTGCCAAAGGCAAATGCATGACCTCTCTGTGGGAACATATAGTCAGGAACCTCAAATTAATTCTATAAATCTCCAAATGCAATGTTTGGTACTGAGTAAAACAACTACAGTCAAAATAATGAAATATTTCATGCACATGCACACAAAAGAGCAAAAAAATGACCAAGAAAAATAGGCTTACAGGAGAACCAGATAATGGAGTTATAAGATTTAAAGCTTTAAAATAGCAATTATTCCTATAGATGTGAATGTTTATGCTCCCAAATTCATATACTGAAGGTATAATATATATAATTATATTTAGGAGTAGGACCAAAAGACAAAAAAAAAAAAAAAAAGATAGCTGGGTGTGGTGGCGTACGCCTTTAATCCTAGCACTTGGGAGATAGAGGCAGGCAGATCTCTATGAGTTTGAGGCCAGCCTGGTCTACAGAGTGAGTTCCAGGCCAGCTGGGGTTATAGGGAGACCCTGTCTCAAAAAGACAAAAAAAGGAATAGGACCATATGTTTTGTTGTTGCATATTTAAGGTGCAGTTTAACATGTTCTATCATAATGCATATCCCCAATTGGACACTCAATGCCAGCTAGTACCATTAAAGTTGCTATCATTTCTTTGGAAGACTAGTGTTGGATTCTTTTATCATGAGACACATGATGTTTAACCTTTGCTATTTATTTTATTTATTTCATTTTTATGTTAACAGCCATTGATACCCTGTTTCTAGAAATACAGAATCAAAATGGTGTTATTCTCATTCTGCCATTTTGTTCTTATTTATAAGTAAACTAATTTTTACAAATCTTCCATTTGGTTTCCCAGTGTACAGTTCATATAGGAAAAGTGAGATAAATGCTTCATTTTTTTATCTCATTCACCTAATTTTCAAGATTGATTTCTTATTGCCCTTCAAAAGCAATGATGCTAGCTGTCTATTGCTGTATTAAAAACTACCCTGAGGGGCTGGAGAGATGGCCTAGCGGTTAAGAGCGCCGACCGCTCTTGCAGAGGACCCGGGTTCGATCCCCAGCACCCACATGGTGGCCGAGAACTGTCTGAAACTCCAATTCCAGGAGAACTCCAGTTCCAGGGGAATCCGAGACCCTCTTCTGACCTCCGCGGCATTGCACGACACGGGTGCACAAACTTGCATGCAGACAGTACATTCATACACATACAGAAATAAATAAAATTAATAAAAAAAATTAAAAAAAAACTACCCTGAATGTGGTTATATTGTGTGATTCTGTAGGCTAACTTAATTACTTTCTCTTCCTGGCTGGATTTAATTATATAGTCAGATGACAGTAGAGATAGATGAAGCACACAATGTCTTTACCCACACATCTGCCAATTGGTACTAGATGTCAGCTGGGACCTGAGTCCTTCACGTGGCTTCTGGTAGGATGTCTCAGCTTTATTACAGGATGGCATTCTGAAGGTAGTATTTGTAGAGATTTAGTACCAGTGCGAATGTGCTCCTTGAGCCTATGCTTATGTCATATTGACTAATGTCCCATTGGCCAAGGAAAGTCACATGGCTATCCTCAGGATAAATATAGGAGGAGTTCTAGACTCAGACTTGTTGTTACACACACAGTTGTAGGATGGTCACCCTCTAGGGGTCTGGTTCCTTTTCTCAACCAGTTAAGGAATTAAAAGCAGGAAAAATCTCAGACAAGCAGAGACTGACAGGTAAACTTTTTTAAAAAATATTTTATTGAAGTTTTGTGCATTTCATACATCACTTCTCAGTTCAATCCAGACTCATTCTCCCCTTCCATGCCCCCCCCCAGCCCTCCTGAGTTCATACAGTCTGCCATACATGTCCTATATCCCGTTCTGAGTCTTTTCAAAGTTTTTTGAAGCAGAGGATTATTTTGGGGGGAAGAAATTTATTGAAAGATGAAGATTCACATATACATGCATTCATACAGAGAAGCTCTCCACAGTGGAAAGGTGACTCAGAAACCGAAATCTACTCCCCCACTCCTGAGCCTATGTTTTTAAGGGTATTAGTGGGTTTCCTTTCCCTAATTTTGGATTGGTCAGCTTAAACAAAGAGAAGGTGGATAGGTTTATGGCTTCAAATAATAAGTTGCCCACATCTGGCCTCAGGCTTAGCTGAACTGGACTGAACTAGTCTGCTAGAAAGAGGGTGTGTTCCTAACCCTTTGTCAAGAAGATAGAAATGGCCCTTTCCCTGTCTATAAATTCCTGTCCAAAAATATGGCTAGCTTCCTAGTCCCCCATTTTGAGACAAGTGACTAAGAATTTCTGTGGTCAAATACCAAGTTTCCTGAATTCTTGTATATGGACAGTTTTAATAATGACTTTTGGGTTTTAAAAAATATTTATTATTTAACTTTATGTGTATGAGTGTATTGCCTGCATGTGTGTAAGTGCACCTGTATCTGGTAATGCCGGCAGAGATCAGAAGAGGGTATCACATCCCCTGGAACTGAGTATTTGGAATTGACTTTAGGTCCTCTGCAAGAGCAGCCAGTTCTCTGAACTGCTGAGCCATTTCTTCAGCCCTAGCTTGGTTTTTATAAGAATTTTTAACAGTATTATTGTGCATGTATATTGGATGGGTTATAATTCATTATGATTTCTAAGTTTTGTTGAAGATTAATATTTGTTGAAGTTGAAGTTGAAGTAATCCCATTTGTGCTAATGAGAGTGGCTAATCGAAGTCTTTTCAACTTGACATCTAGGTTCCCCCCCCCCAGGGTTCATTTTATTTTATTTTACTTTTATTTTATCTTTAGTCTTCCTGTCTCCACTGCCTAAGTGCTGAGGTTCAGGTGTATACTGCTATACCCGTATTTTTTATGCAGTCCTGGGGATTTTGTGCATGCTAGTCAATCACTCTACAAATTCAACCCCAGTCCCAGTGCCCCCTCTACCCCAGGTTATTTTTCTAAATCCAACACTAGTGTTCCAAAGAAATTATAGCAACTTTAATGGTTACTAGCTGGCACTGAGTGTCCAATTAGGATATGCATTATGATAGAACATATTAAACTGCACCTTAAATACGCAACAGCAAAACATATGGTCCTACTCCTTATTTAACATGTATGAGCATTTTGCCTACATGTATGGAAGAGCACCTGTGTCATGTAATGCTCATGGAAGCCAGAAGGATGGCATCAGATTATCTGGAACTGGGGTTATAGATGGTTGTTGGCTGTCATGTGGGTGCTGGGAACCAAACCCAGGTCTTCTGGAAAAGCATCCAGTGCTCTTAACTGCTGAGCCACCTCTCCAGCCCACTAAGACCTTAGTTTTTATAGCTTACTATATATCTAGAATGAGATATTCCACCAGGTTCATCTTGTACATTTTCTGTCCTAAATAATAATTTATTGCCCATTTGTCCAAATTTTCCTGTTATCTTTTTCTTGGAAATACTTTCTAAGACCAACCTGGGATGGAGACTGGAGAGTGGCCTCCCCAGAGCTTTCAGTCATTTGTCTCTTGCTCTGTCCCCAGGATCGGCCATGGGGACAAGCACCGTGTGATGCGATGTCTGGGAATCAGGAACTGGCTGAAAGATGTCATGTTTGAAGGCTCCTCCTTGGCAAGCCCAAACCACCATCAGTCCTTTCTGCCCTTGTGCTCCACACTGGGGTCTTCCCTTCCCATGGTCACCAAATGAGGTCCAGTAAGCACCACTTCCTGCCTTGATCTTCCCATACTGGGGTCTGTGTCATTTGAGGATGTAGCTGTGGACTTCACCTGGGATGAGTGGCAGGATCTGACCACTGAGCAGAGGACCCTCTACAGGGATGTGGTGCTGGAGAACTACAGCAGCCTGGTGTTCTTGGGATACTGTATGTCCAAACCTGAGTTGATCTTCAAGTTGGAGAATGGATTTGGGCCATGGAATGTGGGAGAAGCATTTGTCCTGAACCTCCCAGTTACTGCCAAGATGGAGATTATCTATAAAAATGACAAAAGACATTTGTGGCAAGACGGAATCATGAACAGAAAGGCATGCACTGAAGAGATTGTTAAAGAAGAGCTAAATGTTCAGGGGCTGGAGAGATAGCCTAGAGGTTAAGAGTACCAACTGCTCTTGCAGAGGACCTGGGTTCGATCCCCAGCACCCACATGGCAGCTAAGAACCGTCTGTAACTCCAATTCCAGGAGAACTCCAGTTCCTGGGGAATCCGAGACCCTCTTCTGACCTCCGTGGCATTGCACGACATGGGTGCACAAACCTACATGCAGACAGTACATTCATACACATACAAAAATAAATAAAATTTAAAAAAAGATGAGCTAAAAGTTCAATAGAAAACCCAACAGAGAATCTTCTATGAAGGGAAAGGATGTGTGAAGTTATTATACCAGCAGTCCTACCAAAGCAGGAATCAGATGTCTCACCCAAGTGGGAAGTCCTATAAATGTACAGAATGTGGAAATGTTTTCTACATCAACTCAGAATTCATGGAACATCAGTTTACTCATAAAGTTAAGAAGCTCTGAGTATAAGCACTGTGGAAAATCATTCGACCACATGTCTGTTCTCAGTGTGCATGTAAGAACTCATAAAGAGGTTAAATCCTCTTAAAGAGAATGCTACAAGGTGGTACGTACAACAGAGAAATTATAGAGAACATTTGTATGTGCCAATCCCAAAGTTATTGCTCTACAGATTTTATGTAAAACAAATGTGGACAACAGCAATTTATATATTGGCTCTCTCCTCGGAGGAATAACCCATGGCTGATGCCACAAGCTTACATCCTCTACAGGTTAAGAGATGTTATAAGCCACAGTAAGACCCTGTCATATTTAACAGGAAAAAATGTAATTCATGGATTAACATACCATCCAAACATATGTTTCTATACCAAAGTAACCTACCATAACTATTAGTGCTGTTTAAATACCTATATATCTAATTGCTTGTGCTTCATTAGTAGGATCGAAAGGTTATTCCTGGACAAACTGTCAGCCCATGAAAGGAAACAGCCAGAATTGACCAGAGTCCAAGTCAACAGCTCCAGAGAGAGTGGACTGTTTTACCTCTCATCCACCTGTGCCCCTTTTCTAAGCCTAGGGAACAATCTGCGGAAGAGGGGGCGTGGTAGAATGTAAGGGCTGCGATTGGGGTGAATGGTGAAACTACAGCAATGTAGTCTGGACACTCATTTGATCAACTTGATTGAACATACAACCCCTCACCCCCCGCTGGAAGGTGGGGCTGTGGGGGTTTGGGCACAACAGCCTGCAAATTGGTTTTACATGATGGATGCTTGTACTCATGGATTATCACTTATAGCTAAAAAATGGAAAAAAACTGAGAGAAAGATGCAGGACAGATATGGCAGAGTACATGATCTGGGATGGGATGGGGTGGGGATGGGGGGAAGGGAAAGGGAAATATGCCTGAACTGAATCGGAAAATGATGTATGAAATGCACAAAGCATCAATTAAAAAAAAGTTAAAAAAAAATAATACTGGGAAAACTGAATAAACACATGCAGAAAAATGAAAAAAAAAAAGAACTCACAAAGAGGAAAAGAGCTATGAATGTACACAATATACACAAAGAAGAGACTTTTCTAGGAAGTCTCAGCTCACTGTCCATCAAAGGACTCATACAGGAGAGAAGCACTATGAATGCAAACAGCATGGAAAAGCCTTTGGCATATTACATATTCTCAGGAGGCATCAAAGATCTCATACAGGACAGAAGAAGCCCTATGAATGTAAACAGTGTGGAAAAGACTTCTGCCAGAAGTCTCAGCTCACTGTGCATCAAAGAACCCATACAGGAGAAAAGTTCTATGAATGCAAACACTGCAAAAGCCTTCTTCTCTAAGGCTAATCTCACCATCCACCAAAGATCTCATACAGGAGAGAAGCCCTACCAATGAATGTAAGCAATGTGGAAAAGCCTTCTCCCAGAAGTTTCAGCTCACTGTGCATCAAAGAACCCATACAGGAGAGAAGCCCTATGAATGTAAACAGTGTGTAAAAGCCTTCTCCCAGAAGTCTAATCTCATTGGCCATCAAAGAACTCATACAAGAGAGAAGCCATGTGAATGTAAACAGTGTGGAAAAGCCTTCTCCAAGAAGTCTGATCTTTCTGACCATCAAAGAACCCATACAGGAGAGTATGAATGCAAACAGTATGCAAAAGCATTGTTCTCCAAGGCTAATCTCACCATCCATCAAAGATCTCATACAGGAGAGAAGCCCTATGAATGTAAGCAGTGTGGAAAAGCCTTCTCCAGGAAGTCTCAGCTCACTGTCCATCAAAGAACTCATACAGAAGAGAAGCACCATGAATGTAAACAGTGTGGAAAAGCCTTTGCCATATTGTATATTCTCAGGAGGCATCGAAGATCTCATACAGGAGAGAAGAAGCCCTATGAATGTAAACAGTGTGGAAAAGCCTTCTCCCAGAAGTCTCAACTCACTGTGCATCAAAGAACTCATACAGGAGAGAAGCCCTATGAATGTAAAAAGTGTGGAAAAGCCTTCTCCTGGAAGAATACGCTCACTCTGCATCAAAGAACTCATACAGGAGAGAAGACCTAGTAATGTAAACAGTGTGGAAAAGCCTACTCCATAATACTTTCAGGGTGCATCAAGGAATTCCTACAGGAAAGAAGCCCTATGAATGTAAAAAGTGTAGAAAAGCCTTCTCCATATTATATAATCTCAGGGTGCTTCAAAGAACTCATATAGGAGAGAAGCCCTATGAATGTAAACTGTGTGGAAAAGCATTCTACCAGAAGCATCTGCTCACTGGACTTAACAGAAGCGTCTGCTCACTGGGCTTGAAAGAATTCATACAGGGGAGAAGCCTAATGAATATCAAGTGTGGAAAAGCCTTCTCCAAGAAGGGTAAGCTCAGTCTGCACCAAAGACCTCATACAATTCAGAAACCATATGCGAGTTAATAATGTGGATAAACCTTCTTCCAAATGCATAGGCTCAGGGTACATCAAAGATATACAGTGGAGAAGCCATATATATGTGAACAGTGTCAAAAAGCCTTCTGAAGCAAGTCCCAATTGAGCATCAAAGAACTCATACAGGAGAAAAGCCTTGTGCAAAATCCTGTTAAAAAGCCATCACCAAGAAATCTCAACTCATGGTCCATCAAAAAACTCATACAAGAGAAATGCCCTATGAATGTAAACAGTGTGGAAAAACTTTTTCCCAAAGATCTACTCTCAGATTGAATCAAAGAATTCATACAGGCAGGAGCCCTATGAACATTAAGTTGAAAATTTCTAAGACAGCTTAACTCATTGTGCACAAAGCATATTATACAAGTGTGAAGTCACCCCACACACACACTGGACATATGATCTGTTACAGAAAATTTTTAGTCCTATCAGAAATTCCCCTGAACATCATAGTTCTCCTGGAAGAATCATGTAAGACTCCATGAAAACTTACTATTCCTATTCATTCCTAGGTTTTTAGCAGACAATGTTTGCAGATGAGGAGAGTCAGAAATATATAGAATATGAGAGAACTTTGTGCCATGGTATTAACCATCAGGGTTCAAGATTGCTGGGCATCATTGTTAAAAAACACTTTCTATATATAGAGAATACATCCATGTGAAAATCTATGGAATTAAGAAATGTAGAAAAGCTTCATTGTATGAAGCATGAACGTAAGTAGTAGCTCTGTAAATGTAAAGAATACAGGAAATTTTCCTAACAGTATCATCACTGCACTTTTGAAAAGTAGTGAAGTAGTGCAGATCAAAGAAGCTTTGAAAATATTTTAAATTGCCCATTTCAAACAGGAGTCAGACCTTATCCTAGATCGATTTCTGTTGTTTGCAATAAAATATGGATTAAATCAACATGGGAAAGGCTTTATATCTTACGGTAGTCATTGAGGATAGACATAGGAGGAATTCAAGCACAAAATTCAAGAAGAAATCATGAGTAATGCTTGCTGAATGGCTTGATTTCCATGACTCCTTCAAGCACATTTCTTCTTCTGCCCAGGCACATGTGCAAGAGATACTAATATCCACAGTGGACTGTACCCTCCAATATTAATTTCTACTTAAGAAAAAGGCCTCAATGACCCAGCAACAGGCCTGTTTTTTATAGGGAATTACTCAATTCAGATTCCTCCTTCCCAGGTGACTTTGGTTTATTTCAAATTCAGAAGCATTGGCCTCTACATTGCAAACCTCAATGAGTGCCTCACTGTGACAATAAATCATTTACTGAGGTATGTTACTACATGCTTTCAAACCCGTCAAATTTTCATATAAAAATAATTAAGAAAAAAAAAAAAAAAACCAGTCTGGGTGCTGGGAATGCTCATTGCTATTGGAATGGTAACTATTCCCTGGCCTCTTCACAAGTTCATCTTCATATTTCTAATTCAACTTAAGAAATAAGGGATTTTAATATTTCTAAATTGCAGCTGCTTCTACATTTTTCCACACCAACAATCCCACTTTTCAAGGATGTAACGAATAGTAGGATAATAATATCCCATGCTTTTTAAAAAATACTGTTATTTTGGGGTTGGAGAGATGGCCTAGTGATTAAGAGCACTGATTGCTCTTGCAGAGGACCCGGGTTCGATCCCCAGCACCCACATGGCAGCTGAGAACCATCTTTAACTCCAGTTCCAGGGGAATCCAACGCCCTCTTCTGACTTCCGCAGCATTGCATGACACGGGCACACCGACCTACATGCAGACAGAACATTCATACACATACAAGAATAAAAATTAAAAAAAAATACTGTTATTTCTAGCCGGGCATGGTGGCACATGCCTTTAATCCTAGCACTTGGGAGGCAGAGGCAGGCGGATCTTTGTGAGTTCAAGGCCAGCCTGGTCTACAGAGTTTCAGGACAGCTGGGACTATAGGGAGACCCTGTCTCAAAATGACCAAAAATAAATAAATAAATAAATAAATAAATAAATAAATAAATAAATAAATAAAACTGTTATTTCTTCATAACATGGCCCCACTTCTGTAGATTTAGGTCAGTCCTAATTCTGGAGGTTTTAGTTAACAGGTTCAGAGTTTCACAGTTAAGAACTCAGAGTGTATCCAAAGATGTTTTCTTTCTTTGAATCCCAAACAATTTCAAAAGTTTATCCCTCTCTAACATACAAGAAACAAAACTGGTATACATATGTGTATACAAGTCTTAGTAATTTTCATTTTGATAGTAGTTTATATCTATCTGAACTTGTCTGCATAGTACCTGTTTTGTGGCTGTAATTGGTTTTAGCTATGAAAATTATATACAAGGAAGTTAGGGGTGTTGCAGTACTTGGTTGCAAATGATTTGCCATCTGATGTTGGGTCAGAAAATGATATTTCAGTAGTAGATTGAACGAATACACTTTTAGGCCAAGATTGTCTCCTGATCCATCAAAAGTAAAGGCAAAGCTAAACCCAGGCAAGTGTTGTTTTTTTTCCCAACTTTTAGAGATGATTCCTGAATTCCTTATGTAGGACTCTCACTTTACAGGTCTGTTTTGAAGCAACTCTGTTGAATATATGTAGAAATTTTTGGATTTCTTATTTGTAATAAGATGGCAGGAATGAGTGAGATGGTTCAAATCCATTTATATAAAATAGTTCTACTCAGAAAGGTAATCAAGTGTGCATTTGTCATGAATTGAATTAAAACTATACTCAGCAAAAAAAAATACTGTTTGAGGATTTCATACACTGTATTTTGATCATATCCAAACCCCTTCCCAATCTCTGTCCCTACTTACTAATCACCCTGACTTCATGTCCTCTATTATTATTTTTTAAGGCCTATTGATTCTAATTTGTGTCTGCAATTGCTCTTGGCTGTGCATGTATCCCCTGGATCCTGGTCTACCTACCCTGGTATTACAAGCTTAAAGAAAAATGACTCTCCTCTCCCAGCAGCCATCAGTTACCAATAGTTTCTCAGGTATAGCTGTGGCTTCTTGACCACCTCCGCACTCCATGGTGGGATTTTGTTTGACTTGAGCTGACACAGGTCTTATGAACACCATTACAAATGCTATAATCCAAACCTTTTAATTTGTTTTTTCCCTATGCTCATTCAAGTCTCAAGAAGATAATATTAGGGCTGGAGAGATGGCCTAGCGGTTAAGAGCGCCGACCGCTCTTACAGAGGATCCGGGTTCGATCCCCAGCACCCACATGGTGGCCGAAAACCGTCTGAAACTCCAATTCCAGGAGAACTCCAGTTCCAGGGGAATCCGAGACCCTCTTCTGACCTCCGCGGCATTGCATGACACGGGTGCACAAACCTGCATGCAGACAGTACATTCATACACATACAGAAATAAATAAAAATTAAATAAAAAATTAAAAAAAAAGATAATATTAGTAACAATTATGCTACTACCAATTATGCTGACTAGAAATCACATTTTTGCATATAGCCATTTCTCTTCTCTTCCTTTATACATTGTCAAGCATATTATCCCTGTAGACTATTTTCTCCTTTAACTCCTGCTTCATTTTAGTTCTACAAATACCAATATATATGTGTATCTCTATTTTATCAGTGATTATCTAGTGATTTTGGTAGTCTGAAGCTCATTTCTTTTTATACCCCTCATGAGAACAGTATTCTCTGAATTCTTATATATGGACATCAGTATGTAAGTGCTCTTTATACTTGATGTTTCTTGGCTCATATTTTGTTTCCTTTAGTATCTTTTTAAAAATGACTTCTTTATTTTTATTTATACAAGAGTTTTGATTGCCGGTGAGTATGTGTGTGTGTGTGTGTGTGTGTGTGTGTGTGTGTGTGTGTGTAGTAGTAGTAGTAGTAGTAGTACTAGTGCCCACAGAGGCTAGAAAAGGATGACAGAGCTGCCATGTGGACGCCGGGAACCCAGGTCCTCTAGAACACGAAGTGCTCTTATCCCCTGAGCCACCTCTCCAGGTCCTCCTTAACTATCTTTTTTTTTATTATTAATTTTATTTATTTCTGTATGTGTATGAATGTACTGTCTGCATGCAAGTCTGTGCACCCGTGTCGTGCAATGCCATGGAGGTCAGAAGAGAGTCTCAGATTCCCCTGGAGCTGGAGTTCTCCTGGAATTGGAGTTTCGGACGGTTCTTGGCCGCCATGTGGGTGCTGGGGATCGAACCCGGGTCCTCTGTTAGAGCGGTCGGCGCTCTTAACTGCTAGGCCATCTTTCCAGCCCCCCCTCCTTAACTATCTTAAATGTTGCTTTATTTCTTCTGATATTCACATTAATGTAGAAAAATCAAATGATAATTTAACTTTCCTTTATAAATTGTTTTTAAATCTAGATGTCTAACTTTTTAATAAAATAATAATTTAACAACTTTTCTAAATTTGTCTTATGGTTTATCATTTGGGGGGATTAATTTTAGAAATATAATGTGATTGAGCTGGGCATCGTGGTTCTGCCTTTAATCCCAGGACTTTGGCGGCAGAGGCAGGTGGATCTCTGTGAGTTCAAGGCCAGCCTGGTCTACATAGTGAGTTACAGGCCAGCTGGGGCTACAGGGAGACCCTGTTTCAAAAAGATACACACAAAAAATATAATGGATCATGTGATGTGGTTTTTGTCTAATTTTAGGAAATTGTCTTTGAATTTATTTTGCTTATCTTTTCTGATTCTATAGAAACTTCTGTTATTCATATGTTAACTTTTATTGTCTCTAATATTTTATACTTTTTGATGAATCACTATAGTCTCATTTTGAATTTTTAAAATACTATTGTATACTTTTACATGTTTTTCTTCTAATATACTCCTCATAAACACACACACACACACACACACACACACACACACACGAGTGCTAGAGACCAAACTCATCACACCAGATTCTAGGCAAGTACTTTGCCAACTATAGCTATACCTCTAACTCTAAAATAGCTTTTTTTTTTTCTTTTTGAGACAGGGCTTCCTGTAGCCCCAGCTGGCTTGGAAATCACTTTGTAGATGAGGCTGGCCTCAGTTTCACAGAGATCCATCTGCCTCTGCCTCCTAAGTTATTTTTTTAGTTCAACTTATTTTAAATTTCTTTAGGTTGGACTTATGTTATTTTCACATGTTGTATGGTATAATTTCCTGAATGTTTTGTGCTTTATAGCTTATTTTGAAGTACAGGCTGTCGGTTTCCTTTCCCCTCCTTTCGCCCATATTTCTATTATTTTCATGAATTAGGGATATTATGCTGCTTGGTATTCTTTTATTTTTCTTGATAAAAATATTTTATTTTTTATTTTATGTGTATGAGTGCATAGCTGTGCTGGATAGCTTTAGTGCCAACTTGACACACCTGGGTTGAGGGAGCCTCAATTGGGGAATTGGCTCCATTGGATTGGCCTGTGGCCAGTCTGTGGAGTATTGTCTTGTCAAGCAGTGTGGGAGGGCCCAGCTCACAGTGAGTGGTGCCACCCTGAGCAGGTTGTTGTGTACCGTATAAGAAGGCAGGCTGGGCATGAGCCAGGGGAGCAAGCCAGTGAACAGCATTCCTCCATGGCCTGTGCTTCAGCTCCTGTCTTCCAGGTTCCTGCCCTGAGTTCCTGCCTTGGGCTCCCTGAGTGAGAACTGTGACCCGGGAGATGTGAGCTGAATGGGCCCTTTCTTCCCCAAGTTGGTGTCAGTCAGAGTGTTTTGTCACAGCAATGGAGGAGAAACTAGGACAATGGCCTTCATGTGTGTAAGTACACCCATGTCATGAAATGCCCGTGGAGGCCAGAAGAGGTGTCAGATCCCCAGGAACTAGAATTATAGATGATTGTTAGCTACCAAGTAGGTGCTGGGAAATGAACTGGATCCTCTGCAAGAGCAGCCAGTCCTTTTAATCACTGAGCCATCTCTCCAGCTCCTCAGAACAATTTTTAAGGTTATTTTTAAGAAAAACAAGAGAGGCTGAGGAGATGGCTCAGTGGTTAAGAGCACTGACTACTCTTGTAGAGGACCCAGGTTCAATTCCCAGCGCCCACCTGGTGGCTAACAACCATCCATAACCCCAGTTTCAGGGGATCTGATGCACTCTTCTGACCTCCATGGGCATTGCAAAACACACAAAATTTTAAAAAGTCAAATAATTAAAATAAATAAATTATACTCTCATTTTACATTTTAAAGCATTATTTGTTGTATTTTACATGTATTTCTTCTAGTATAGTCCTCTTACACACATACACACACACTGAAAATAAAAATAGTAAATGAGATGCATGAACTTCACATAAAAGTAAGCAAAAGAACTACCAGAAAAATGGGTAACCATGTTGCACAGTGGCCGAGGAGAGCAGAAGTGGGCGTTGGATCCCTGGAACTGGATTTACTGACGATTGTCAGCTGCCATGTGGTTGCTGAGATTCGAACCCTGGTCCTCTAGAAGGGCAGTCAGTGCTCTTAACAGCTGAACCATCTGTCCAGCCCCCTTATTTATTATTTTTATTTATTTTATAACAGACTTGCTTTAGAAAATTTTGTAACTTCACGGAGCTGACATGCCTGTTATTTTCATTTGGGGTTAGGAAAATATGTCTAGCCTTTACTCCAGTAGTCGAACAGACAGGTGTCGTGTCAGTTTTGAGCAGTCACGGTGACTAGACTGCTCTACTCATTTTAGATCTTACTATAAATTTTTTGTGTTTGTGTTCAACTGCTATGGAATGAGCAAACCTCTCCTAGTTTCAGCTCACTTTGGTTCTTTGCGCTGTCTAATGACGTATCATGGGCTGGTTTGGGCTCCTACTGTTCTCTGTCTACCAGGTGATCCTTTCTCCCCTATTTGCTCTCTCTTGCACACTGATACCATGAAGGTCTTAGGTATGTATCTTGGTATACTTTGCTGTAAGGTTTGTTATAACTGTTCCCTGCAGGCTTTTAGTTTGCCACCTAAATACTTCTGTTAGTTTCTGTAGAGATTTGAAAAGACTCAGAAATTATGGTCTCCTCCTGCCACTGTAATCCCCAAATTTCCTGCTTTTGTTTCTTCTCAGTGAGCTCAAAAACCACATGACAGTTTATCAGTACAATACACATGACACCAGCTAAGAAGCAAGAATCTAGCACAATTAACATTTGCTTGAGGCTGTTCTGCCTTGCCAGCTGTTCTACAGTGTTCTAGAAATCATACTAGAAACCCCATATAGTAGGGGCTGGAGAGATAGCCTAGCGGTTAAGAGCGCCGACTGCTCTTGCAGAGGACCCAGGTTTGATCCCCAGCACCCACATGGCGGCTGAGAATGGTCTGTAACTCCAATTCCAGGAGAACTCCAGTCCCAGGTGAATCTGAGACCCTCTTCTGACCTCCGCGGCATTGCACGACACGGGTGCACAAACCTGCATGCAGACAGTACATTCATACACATAGAAAATAAATAAAATTTTTTTAAATGTTAAAAAAAAGACATATAGTAGTTCCCAATTTTACCTTATCAGATTATAATTCCACCCAGACACTTATCAGAAGAGGCAGAGAAAAAGTTTCTTAGCAACCATTTGAGATATAACTTGTCAGCAACCACAATGGTATATATGACTAAGGCTAAGACGTGATTGCTGGCTTCTTTGAGAAGACACACCCACATAGGGGTATTTTTTTTCTTTCCCTGAACACCCGTATGCTTAAAATCTATGCTAAAAATGTCTTTTAATAAATTGAAATTTTTCTTTTTTAACATAAACTTTTTATTATTATTTTTGTTTTACTTTTCGAGACAGGGTCTCCGTGTAGTCCCAGCTGTCCTGGAACTCACTCTGTAGACCAGGCTGGCCTTGAACTCACAAAGATCCGCCTGCCTCTGCCTCAAAAGTGCTAGGATTAAAGGCATGGGCCACCATGCCCAGCAATAACTTTTTATCTTTTTAAAAAAATATTTTATTTTATATTGTAAATTGTAGGATTCATAGCTGGACAGGGTTGATTACTCTGTCCTTCTGGTAGTATGAATGGGACCTCCCAGAACTATTATCACTGGCCAGTAGAAATGAGACTTTAAAGTCAACACCAACTTAATTTCTCCTTATTTGTTCTATAGCTCATGCATATAATGTCTTCAGCAATAGGGTCTCACCATCAAGTTCTGGTGGGCAACCAAGAGCAGGGGCAGTGGCCAGTATGGTTTGAGGGTCTGTGGGATCTCTGCTCAACAGCTTCTAGAGAGGGAGTCTATGCCTGGCATTGGGGTTTTATTTTTTTAGCCTATGGTGTCTAGTAGGGGCAATGTCCCTGTTATAAAGTAACTCCTTTAAATCTTTTTATAATGTACATGTAAATTTCATTATATTCCCAGGTTGTAAACTTCAAAATAGTCTTTTATTTTTTATTTATTTATTTTAGTCTCAATTTTTAGATGAACCATTTTTTTCATGGTATATTGTCTTTCTGTGCCCTACTTGATTTTTCACATTAAAACCATGTTTTACTTATAATCTCTTAAAAATATTTTATTGAGCTTTGTACATTTCATACAGCAGTCATTAATCAAATTTAGACACCCCCCCCTCCTCCATGACTCCCCTGCCACCACACCTCATGTATTCCACCATACATGTTAAATCCTATCCAGTCAAGTATTTGATTTTTTTTTTTTTTTTTTTTTTTTCCCAAAAGCATTATCATTTTTATTTATCTGTATGTGTTAATCATGTACTGTCTGCATGCAAGTCTGTGCACCCGTGTCTGGCATGCCGCGGAGGTCAGAAAGGGTTGTCAGATTCCCCTCAGAGACTGGAGTTCCTCCTGGAAGTGGAGTTTCGGACGGTTCTTGCAGCCGCCATGTGGGGTGCGGGGATCGAACCCGTTCCTCTGTAAGAGCGGTCAGCGCTCTTAACCGCTAGGCCATCTCTCCAGCCCCCAGTCAAGTATTTGTACCCAGATGTTGTGTGGTGCAAGTTTATCCACTGGAGTCTATCAGCCTATCTAGAGATCTTAAGGAAGGTCAACTCTCCCTCTCTCAGCAATAATCATTCTCCAACAGCTCCCAGGCTAGGAGCAGCCCACCACCCACGTCCCTTACTCCACTCTGGGCCCTTGTCTGATTGAGTTGGCATGGGTCTTGTGCTGGATGCCATCACTGCCACAAGTTCATATGAGCAAGCTTCCAGTGACCTGGAAGCCTGTGGTCCCCTGTGTTCAGGCACCAACATTGGCTCACAATCTTTCCACTCCCTCTTCTGCAGTGGTCCCTGGGTGGATGACGGTGAGGTTTAACATAGGAGTCCTATCGAAGGACACACACTTTGCAGTCTCTTATTCTCTAAAACTTTGCCGTTGTGGTCTTCTGTGTGTATCAAACTCTGTTATATGGTCACAGTAATGATATTTAAAGGTGGGGCCTTTAGAAAACAATTTGGGCTAGATTAGGTTTTATGATGAAGCCCTCGTAATGTGATTGATTAATGCCTTTATAAAGAAAAGGAGACATGTTATCTATCCCTTTAATATATGAAGATACAAGAAGAGGGCCACTTGAAACTAGAAAGAGTGTCCTCACCAGGCATTGGCTAAGCTGAAACCTTGATATTAGATTTCCCAGCCTCTCGAAGTGACTGCTATTTAATCTACCTAATCTATGGTCTTCTATTACAGTAGCCCAAACTGGCTAAGATATGCAATTAAAAACACTAAGACTTGCCAGCCTTAGCTGTAGAACTATTCATAACTGATCACTGCTGGGTGAGAGTTTGTCTTCTTTAAGGGAATGATACTAGATAGGTTGACCGGGCTCTAGGGGATGGACTCACACCTAGGGAGATCTGGAGATGCAAATTTGACTTGATAAGCCTTAACATGACAGACTGCATGAAATTTGGCAGGGAGCTATTGAGGTACATATAGAGGAAAGGGTCTAATTATGTACAAAATATTCAAAAATTAAATGAAAAACAGGAAAATTAAAGGTTTACAAATTTAAGAATTATGTAATAGGAACTCCTAGGTAAAAAGAAATAAAAACAACTAATAGTTGATAACAAAATAAAGATATATTATAACAAAATATAAAATATATTTTAAAATATAAAATATACTAAGATATAAAATATATAGTATATTTTATATTTTATAATATATCTTAGTATATTTTCATTTTGTTATTAAATCTAATAACAAAATTAAAATCTAAATATAATTGAATAATTTCTGAAATATGTTTATATACCTTTAAAGAATAATACTACAATTATTACCTAGATATTTATGATTCAAGATAATACATTATCATCAATAATATCAGAAATGTATTTTGCATGCCTTTATGAGATGTGTCTCTCTCTCTCTCATCATTTCCAAGTAACCGCTGCCTGTGTTGTAATCATTACCTTTTTGTTGTAATCATGTCTTTAAACTGTATCCTTAGGTAATATGTTGTTGGTCTCTTTGGGGCTTTTTATAAGTGGAACACACTGTATTAGTCTTCTGTAAATCATACCATACATGTTTTTCTGTCACTTGTTTTTTTTTTCAACTCCAACTGATTACTTTGTTTAGACTGGAAAAAATGAAAAAGGAATATAGAAATCTGAGTACATGGACAGAAAAAGCTGATTACTTAAGAAACATTATTAATCCAAAAATGGATTACAAAGAATCTAAGGTAAATGACATAATGCATTCTCTCATATGCATCTTTTAATGAATTTTAATCAAGACATATATGACTATTAAGTGTTTGATTAGATATTGCTTATTATATAAGATGGTATTCATGGTTCATATTCTTTTATTTATTTATTTATTTATTTTTTGGTCTTTTTGAGACAGGGCCTCCCTGTAGCCCCAGCTGTCCTGGAATTTGCTCTGTAGACCAGGCTGCCCTTGAACTCACAAAGATCTGCTTGCCTCTGTCTCCCAAGTGCTGGGATTAAAGTCATGGTTCATATTCTTAACTATAATAGTAAAAATTCAATAAGTATCTGTTATCTCAGGAGATGTCTCAAAAAGACCAAAAAAACCCTCAAGTTTTTTCTCTTAAAACTATTTTAATCATGTATTTATTTTCTTGTTTGTGTGTCTTTCTGTGTTTGTGTGTGCTGTCTATGTGAATGTATGTGCACTTGGAGCTGTGGTTACATTAGTGACATTTAACCTATTCACTGGTTGTATATCATTTGCTACAATCAATTTTAGAACATTTTCTCTACTTCACAAAAGTAGCAGCATACCACGGGCCGGTGCTTCCTCCACTCTCCTACTGTCTTCTAGTCCTCTGCAACAGCTAGTCTACTTTCTTCTATATAAGTTTGCCTCTCTGAGACATTTGATATAAGTGGAATTGCATAATAAATATGTGGTCCTTTGTAGCTTACTCTTTTTCCTCTTACCATAATGTTTACAAGGTGCTTTCTTCTTGTAGCATTATCAGCACTTTATCTCTTTTCCATCATAAGGATATGCTGCATTTTGTTGTACATTTATCAGCTGATGAACACTTAGGTTGTTACACTATTGAGCAATTTTGAAGGGTACTGCTATGAACATTCACTTGCAAGGTTGTGAGTTTTTTTTATTTTTTTGAGATGGGGTCTTACTATGTAGGCTAGTCATTTTTTTTGTGTGTGTGTTTTTGAGACAGGGTCTCCCTGTAGCCCCAGCTGGCCTGGAACTCACTCTGTAGACCAGGCTGGCCTTGAACTCACAGAGATTCGCCTGCCTCTGCCTCCCGAGTTGTAGGCTAGTCTTAACCTTGCAGTATAATCCATTTCAAACTGGAAATTCTCTTGCCTTAGCCTCCAAAGTCCCAGGATTACAGATGAGGGCCAGTATAATTGGTTCTTATATATGTCTGTGTGTGAACAAATGTTTTTATGACGAACTACCAAACTCTTTCCTATAGCAGCAATATCATCTTATATTCTAACCAAAATTTATACTTTGATTCTTGACCACTTGTTATTTTTTCATATTATCATTATTATTGCTACTATTGTATATAAATGTCATTGTGGATTCAAAGTGGTGACTTACAGCATTTTTGGTTTACATTTCTCTAATGATGAGTGATATGAACATTTTAATGTGTTTATTGCCCATTTATATATCTTCTTTATGTAAATACTTCTTCACATATTTTACCAAATTTTAAATGGACTAATTTATCTTATTGAGCTGCAATAGTTTTTATATATGCAATCTAGAATATACATTTATGCCAGGAAATAAAAGATTCATTATCTCAGATAAAATATTAACTAAGATAACAACCCTGAAATGGTAGTCATATTTTGTTGATATTTTATGACTTTCAATTTCTCTGTAATAATTTGGGCAGCACTGTGCTCTTATGGGTTAAATTAATTGTATTTACTAATAGAGAATTAATATTATAGGGAAAACTTAGAGGAACTATTCACTACAGAGACTGGACTTGTTCCCTTATTGAAAAGTATTTTATAAAAAGTTCAGTGTCACTGTACACTATAATTTCTCTTGGGGTTTTGTAAAGACATAGGCCATAATGTATCCCAATAGAAATCTTTCTGATAGTCTTCTCTCTTCACCTGTTAAAGTTATATAATTTGTGATTTATGTCTCTTTTACTTTCATAACTTAAGTACTCTACCCATTCTTGGATATCTTCTCTTTGGAGCATCAGCTCCTCTTGAAAATAATGCCCTTTGGATTAATTTTCTCACAAACTCATCTCCTTATTCGCTGTAAGTTTAGAGAGAAAATGTGTATTAAAAATGTAGGAAGCCAGGAGAAAATATTTTAATTCTTTAAGTATTTTGTCCAACATATTATCTTTCTTTTTTTGGTGTCTAGGAGAGAAGCACAGAGGAATTAACTGAGACCCAGGATTCTAGTGTAGATGAAGAGGAGCCTGAAAGTTTAGCATATGGTAATCAACTAAGTTAACTTCTGTGTTATTATTAGGATAAAATTTAGCCTCTACTTCTGTACACATTTTTAATTTTTTTTTTTTTTTGTCTTTTTGAGTCAGGGTCTCCCTTTAGTCCCAGCTGGCCTGGAGCTCACTCTGTAGACCAGGCGGGCCTTGAACTCACAGAGATCCACCTGCCTCTGCCTCCCAAGTGCTGGGATTAAAGGCGTGCTCCACCATGCCTGGCTTGCATTTTTAATTTTTAATATTTCTTTGCTTCTTTAGAGATAAGAAAAAAAATCTTAATTATGATATTTGAAAAGGTATTTTTATTAGGCATTATAAATTATAGACCTGTTAGGATAGGAGTGTGTGTGTGTGACAGAAATTGCAGTGGAGGATAAAGGAGATGAAATTAAATTACTATAAAATTTAGAACTTAGAAGAAATTATGAGTAAGATATCTAATGAATGGAAAATACTGTCCATGTAGTCTCCCCCCCCCCAGGGACCTGGGGGACAACTTTGTTCCTTGCCCTCAGAGGTCAACCGTCTTAGGGGATTATATGTGGGGGCATTTCTTGAAAAGTCCTACAGAGGTGGGTCACCATTCTTCCTGTTCAGGGAGGTCTTGGAGAGCCACTAAGGGGACTTCAGCCAGTGTCCAGTCTATAAAGAGGAAAGTCTGCTTATCCTTCAGAAAAGGAAGCCTGGTCTAGCAAGACCTGATTTTGTTCTCATGTGGATGGAACTGCTGGTGGATGAGGAGCTGAAAGAAGCAAGGGGCTCCCTCCTCCCCCCCAAAAAAACCCCTGAGAGACTCCTGAGGACCAGATCCTCAACAAAACAAAAACCTTAGTTAATCTGGGCTATCTATCTGTATGGCCTTAAGCATCCAGAAGGAAAGTACAACCAGAAATAAATAATAACACCAGAGAAACTGTAATGCAGACACAAAACTTGAGATCTTAGTAAAAAGACAAAAAGAAAAAAAAGAGAGCACCATTGTTTGGCCTGTCTTCAATTCTTACAGGCAGGTGCATATGCTCTGTGGATGCCACTGCTTTTGGCACTCCTCAAAGACATGAAATACAGCTTTTTTACTTTTTAGCTTTCCAATGTGGACTGAGGACTGCTGAGATATCCAGCTTGTGAACTAAGCAGCTAATGGGAATTCAGCCTCCTCAGAATATGGACTGCCATTGTTAGATTACCTCGGCAGTATCATGGAGGCCATGCAGTCTTTTAAAAACCTCAAGAGATTTATTTAAAAAGAAACTTGAAGTATACTATTGTATTTTAAAGCATAAGACTATATAGTCTTTAATTCAAATACATAATAATGATATAAAATTTTATGAATGTGACAGTCTTTCCACTCTATTTTCGCTTTCCTGACTCTATCAGTCTTTAAGTCATCTCTTCTATCACTGTACTAGCCTGCCAAAGCAGAACTATCCTATCTTTAGGCTACTCTACCTGAAATATGCAATCTTTTTGTTGTCTCTGTTTTTGTTTTTTTATTCCAGTACTGAAGATCAGACACAGAACCTCGCATATGCTAGGCATATCTGATCTAGCTCCAGATCCTAACATTGAAGGTTTAAGTGAAGATAATCACATTCCCTCTTCAGTATTGCAGACTAGGAAGGAGTCTCTCTTGTGCATTGGTAGTGGCTTTTTTATTTCAATTTTTCCCTTATCCAGAGCCAACCCCCTCCACATCTAATGCTTGTTTCCTTTTGGCTCCTGCAGCCTCCAGTGTTCCCGCACATACTAATCACTATTTTTTCTGGGTACTTTTCTTGGATTTTATACATCAACCTCCACAGTAATCAACTGAGTGAGCCATTGTTGTGATCTGTGGTGTTACACACAAGGAAACTAGGGATTAAACAATAAAGAATTAACTAATTAGAAGTCACATAGTCATTAACTGTTAGGGGCTGACAGTGAACACAGTTTAATCCTAGAGCTCACATATTAACCATATTGTCATTTACTTCTTATATATCACATCTTATCACATCTATAATATAAGCTATGATTTTATATCTGATACATCACAGCTAGGAAAAGTGAGCTGAGAGGAGGATGTCACCAAGATGTAAGCCCTGAGACCTTTCTGTCCTTCTATAGATATACCAATTCCAACCATATATCAAATAATTCCCTTATGAGAGATCCAGAAACCAATTGGGAGATTCCTGGATGTCCAGTGAGCACAAAACCACATACATTTTAGCCAGTAGGGATTCTGAAAACACCTTGGAAGGTCAAGAAAAGATAGGATCATTAACCAATATTCTGATTTTACTCAGGACTTCCTGAGAATGGGCTTCTGTCTTGCTTGTATCAGATCCCTGTAAGAGCTTAGCATACTCTACATACTTGGGGACCATTAAGAACAAAGAATGCACCAGACAGGTAGTGCAGACTTGTAAGATAAGTGCATAGTTGAAAGGATGAGGCAAAAGGAATCATGAATTTGAACCCAACCTGGGCTAAAAAAACAGATCTCATTCTCAAAGCAAAACCAAACCAAACAGCACCCTCCCAACCTGATTAAAAATGGGTTAGGGGCTTGCATACAAATTTCTACAGAGAAAAGATATACAAATTTTTCACATCACTAGTAATCAGTTAAATGTAAATTAAAAGCCTAATGAAATATAATTTTACACCTAATACCACAGCTGTTATCTAAAAGTCAAAAGATGACAAAAATCTTGGCAAGGGAATGGAAAAGCTGAAACCCTTGTACATTGTTGATGGGAATTTAAATTGGCACTGGGACTTTGAGAATAGTGTGTGGATTATGTGTCATTCAGTACACACTCTCATTTCATCCTCATATTTGTTCATTATTCCCTTAATCTTACCAGAAAATCATCAGACTGTTTTTACTAAGGAATGTTTGGATAGCTGCTTTAAGTTGCTCTTTGTTTGAAGGGAGAAAATTATATTTTATCCATATATATACATAAATAATGCATTATTATTTACTTAAAGTACTCAATTTTTAACAGATATTCCTGTTAGAAGTTTGGAAAGTATTCCTCTTAAAACACTTGAAAGTACTCCAAATGAGGTAAGAGAATTTCTATAAAATAATTTTTGGGGGGACTTTTTGAGACAGGGTCTCCCTTTAGTCCCAGCTGGCCTGGAGCTCCCTATATAGACCAGGCTGGCCTTGAACTTAGGGATGCGCCTGCCTCTGCCTCCTGAGTAGTGGATTAAAAGTGTGCGCCACCACACCCGGCATAATTTCATTATTTTATAAAGAAATTGAATATTTGTAAGTGGGAAAATAGTTATAGATGAAAAATAAACATCCAAGAAATTATTTGGTTATTTCTGTTATGGCAATATCTATCTTGTTACACATCTTTTAAGTTAAATTATCCTCTGGAAACAAGAGACTCAAGGATAAAATAGTAGTATTATAGAATATATATATCCAGGATAGAGGGTAAAAAGTATTGAGGAAAAGAAGGAGAAAAAAACATGGAGTTCTGCACAAGGTCTAAGATGAGGACACCTTAGACCTAACCATGTTTGTTTTTTTTATGTGTATGAGTGTACTGTCTGCATGTAGGTTGGTGCATCCATGTCATGCAATGCCACAGAGGTCAGAAGACAGTGTCGGATTTCCCTGGAACTGGGGTCAAAGACAGTTCTTAGCTGCCATGTGGGTGCTGGGAATTGAACCCGGGTCCTCTGCAAGAGCAGTCGACACTCTTAACCAGAGCCATCTCTCCAGCCCCAGACCTAACCATGTTTTAACTTTGACAAAAATCTTTTATCATGCTGTGAACATTACCCATGGAATAATGACACATATTTCATAATAGAAACCAGTAAAAAATGGAATTCATTTAGTATACTTAGTATAATTTTTCATTATATTTAGGAATGAATTCCCATGTAATCCAGTAAGTAACAAAAAGCTTTTTCTGTATCATTTGATACTGTTTATTGATTTCTATCCCAGGTCCAGTTGTTTCCAAATACTAGGTGAAGAATCAATATGCACTATTTTCTTCAATACAAGAAAAGGAGGGGAAAAGTAAATAGATAACTTTTCATAGTTAATTTTATTTAGCTTAAAAAGCTGGCCTTCATTTTCCCTTTTGTACTATTTTGCCATTACAATTTCTTTTATGATATAGTTGTGATTTTTTTATAATATTGCTTTGTGTTATTTTGCTACTAAAATTTCTTTGGTTTCATGACATACTGGTGACAGTGTGACAGCAAAATGTCAGACACCAGGTTTTCTTAAGGTGTTGCCAGTTTATGTAATACAGACATATGTAAATCACTGTTGTATAGACCACTGCATTAGCACTTTCATGGATAATATTCTATGATTTGGGGCTAGTAGAAGATTTCTCAGTGTCCTTAATTGAAGAATATAATAATTTACAAATATCAGTGGCAGTATGGTAAAAGATAAGAGTACAATGTATTTAAATTTATTAATTTCAAAAACCTTACTAATCTTACAATGAACTGCCAATGAATCATTTATTTACTAGTATTACTTTATTTTCTAGTTGCTGAATACTGATCATAAGGAAGGCCTGATTATACCAATTTTGAAACTGTCAGACCAAGATAATTCAGTGCCTGATGTTGACAAAAGTGGTGAATCAACACCTGTAGATATTCCATTGCCCCCTATTCATACCCTGGAAGTAATAGAAGAGGCTGAAACACCACATTTATGCAAATCTTATTCAGGAGCCAAACCAATGGAACAAAGGAAAAGTATAATGTTTCCATCAGAAGAAAAATTAAACCAAAAACATTCAAGCATTTCCTTAAAAATAACCTCATCTGAACAAGAGGTAAAGTTGAGAAGTTTATCTATAAATTCTGAGAGAATAACAAGGAGGCATTTAGATTCATCTCCAGCAGAAATTAGGTATCAAAGCAAGTATCTTAACAACTGGAAGGAAGAGCACAAGCTTGGGCTCCTGAGATTTTACATGAAAAGGTAGCTTGCAAAGTCAAGGGCCAACAGAAGACTTTGAACTAAAGGTTCTACCCCTATGTTAAAAGGATAGGACCAGGAAAAAAATCAAAATAATTTATTTTTTTAAATCGATTAAATACCAATAAATTCAAAATTATTCAAATGTCTCTAAGTAGAAATGTGTCTAAATATATTAAATATTTCTACCCTATGTATACTGATCAATGGGGTGGGAATCTTTGACTGAAAAAGTAAATGCCAATAACACAAACTAATCTCTTGGGTTAGTGTATGATTTGGCTGAAAATGTAATAACAAATATAAATTCAAAAAAATGTAAAAGCCTGAACAATTATTTCAGTAGAATTACAGGAAATAGCATCTGTTTTCCTTGTTACCAGCTCCGAATGTAAACGTAAGGGATACTAGAAAGCCTTTCTCAAAATGATGCTTTTTTAGTTTGAACTTTACATCTCATTTGAATCATGATTATATGATATCTCTTTAAAAACCATGTAAAAGTATAATGAAGTTGAGGGTTAAGCAAGGCTTTGCCTCTCAATACTTTGACTGGCTTGGGCATCTGAATCTCTAGTTCTATTTCCATATCCTTTGATGGTATCAAAGTGAGTCTTTTCTAAAGTCCTTCTGAAATTTCAAAAGATATGATTTTATTCATAACTCTAGCTGGGGAATTATTCTTAATTACCTAAGTCAATAGCTTAAGCAATATAATTTGAATAACATTCTTTTTTACTTGGTGTGAAGGTAATGCACACAGGAAATTTAGCAAATGGGGGGAACATAAAAGATGTTAAATGAAAGTAGTTATTCTTCTATTGCCATGTTTAACAATTTTATTTCTTTCAGTTTTTTGTGCATATATGCACCTTATTTTTCATTCTTGCATCAGCTACTATTTATGTAATTTTACGCTATACCTTTTATGATTCAATATTATAAACATTCTATTTGAATTTTCTAAGACATTTGTAAGATGTAGAATATACTCAAATGTGGATTGTCTATAATTTTTAAAGTTTCCATATTGTTAATTCTAGGGCCTGTTAAAGGATTCTTACTTTGAGAAGAATCATTGACTAAGAGAAGTGTGGATGAGGAGCTGTTTTATTCTCCAGCACCAGCAAATTCTGGTTCTGGAATGTTTCTCTTGGATGTTGCTTCAGAAATGAACAGTTCTTTTTCTAGTTCACTTCATTTGAAGCATTTTGTAATACACAGCTTTAAAAAGCTATTTGACACTTTCAACATGCTACCTAGAATTCTTAGCCAAATACTGAGATTCATCATACATGCTTTCTGTTTTCCATGTCGATAGAGCAGTGGATTCCAGACTTCCCATCACCAAGAAAAGTTGACTACCACTTTCAGTTTCCAACAAAAATTATTTTCATTTCCTTCCCATATTATCTTAGTTTTCTTGAGAATCTTTCCACTTTTTAAAATTTATTTGATGTGTATGTTTTGCTACATGTATATAAATACGTCAATGTTTGTGCAAATCCAGAGTTGGATCCTCTTGAATTAAGAGTTAGGGGCAGTTGTTAGCTGCTATGTGGATGCTGGGAACTGAACCTGGATCCTCTGGGAGAACAGCTAGTGCTCTTAACTGCTGAGCCATCTGTTCGACCCTGGTCTTCTCATTTTTTCCACAGGGGTAGCCTCCAAACAAACTCCACATTTTAGGGGGGTAATGTCAGAAATCCATCTCTTCTTACCATTTATAAATATTTGTATAACTATCCCAAAGTTTAATATCTGAAAACATTTTTACTCTCAAGACTTGATTTGTGGACTATACTTATCTAGGAAGTTCTGCTCCACCCAGTATCAGCTGTGGTAGTGTTGTCCTAGATCTTGCTGAAACAAATCTCCAAGATAACTCATTCACACATCTGGTGCCTTACTGGAAATAGCTGGAAGACTAATCTCAGACAGGACCCTGGAATGGCTGAACCCTGCAGTCCATGTTGTCTGATTCTTTCCCTCTTCAATGGCCTTTCCACGAGTTTATTTATAATAGGGCAACAAGACTTCTAAAACAGCATAAAAATTTTATTGTGGGTAGTGCATTTATATTTGATAGATAAATATAGTCAACCTTCAACATCCATGGGTTTCATACCTGCATATCCAACCAACTGCAGATTAAAAATATTCTAAAAAATGTATCTGTTGTGAATATATTTTCCCTCAGAAGTGCAGTAGAATAACATTTTTATAGCATTTTATGTGTATTGAATATTATAAGTATATAGGAAGATATGTATAGGTTATATCTGAATACTATACTATTTTTCTAAAGGACTTGAGTATCTCACATCAATGTAGGGGTTCTGGAACCCTATGGACTCTAAGGAGCAATTATTTGAGTTAAAATATGCTGTAGTAGGCTGACCAATATTAACTACAGATAACAGGTCCTAATCTCTGGATCCTGTAAATATTAATCTCACATGGGAAAGACTTTGCAGATGTGATTAAGGATCTTGTGGTGTGCAAGTAACAGTGGGCCCTAAATGTCATCACAGCATTCTTCTAGGACAGATGGGGACTTGACACAGAGGACACAGTAATGTCATGGTAATAAAGCAGAGGTATTTGGAGACATCCTGTACCAACTCAGGGAATACCTATGTCCACCAGAAGCTGGATTACACCCAGAGCATGGGCTCTACTATCTTGATTTCAACCTGGTAAAATTAATTTTGTACTGGCTTCAAGAACTGTGAGAAAATAAGTTTGATTGATTAAAGCTACCAGATGTGTGGTAATTTGTTATAGCAGTTATACAAACCTAGCACAGTGTTAGTTATTTTTTCTTTGTTATAACAAAGTACCTGAGAAAAACATCAAAAATGTGTGTCAGAGTTTTAGAAATCCACAGTCAACTGGCTCCATAGGATCTGACATGAGGCAGAATACCATGGCAGGATCATTGCTTTGTGAGGACACACATCTCACAGCAGCCAGGAAACAGGACAAGACAAACCCTTAAAAAAGCATGGCCCAGCAGCCCACCTCCTTCAGTCTGGCCGAGCTTCACAGTTTACATCATCTCACAATGGTGCATTCAGTTAGGAACCATTGATTAGATCAGTGTTCTCTTGACTCAGTCACTTCTCAATGATTGGATCTACCACTGGGAAGCAAGCCTTGAGCATACAAGCCTTTTGGGAGAAGTGTCATACCAAATTCATCACAAATTGCCATTGACATTCTCTAGCATCACGTGCTGCAGAGTAGGCCATGTGTTGATTGTGTGCAGTGAGTACACACCTGCAGATTGCAATCCTTTTGTGGCAATAATGAAGATTCTATCATATACCAGCTTTCTCTAGTAATGGTCTTATTTTAAAATAATCTGTCTGATGCTGAGGATTTTTTTTAAATATATACTTCATGATCCCACAGGATGATAACACTTGCTGAAGTTGGAGATATCAAGTTACCAACCAGATTGTTAACTGGGGCCAATGTAAGTCTTTTATCTTCTTCATGTCGTCTGTGCCTTGGTGTAGATATTGATGAATCCCAAATTTATACATGTAATTTTCTTCACTTGCACTTCACTGCCTTCTATCCAATAGTCCTCTAGACATTTCGACTTAAACGTTCTAAAAGCCAGAGAACATTTATCTGCCATTTGTTAGTTGTTTGTTGCCTTATTTTTAGGATAATTTTAAGTTGCCTAGCCTGTCCTGAAAACCTGGTCGTTGTTATTTTCCTTCTGAAATGACCTAATATCTCTGTGAAGTTAGCTTTTCCTACTGAACCTGTGCTTTCATCTCCTTCATTTCCTTTCTCTTTGGTATTTCTTTTTAAAAAAAATTTTAATTTTATTTATTCTTTATGTGTATGAATGTACTGTCTACATGTAGGTCTGTGCACCCGTGTCGTGCAATGCCACGGAGGTCAGAAGAGGGCGTTGAATTCCCCTGGAACTGGAGTTCTCCTGGAATTGGAGTTACGGACGGTTCTCAGCCGCCATGTGGGTGCCGGGGATCGAACCCAGGTCCTCTGTAAGAGCAGTTGGCACTCTTAACCGCTAGGCCATCTCTCCAGCCCCTTTTGGTATTTCTATGGTCTGTCATTGTAGTATGAGTAATCATGGTCTACATTCCCTTCCCCTTTCTTTTTGAGCAAATTAAATAAGGCCACCCTTTGGCTCCTTCACTACATTGTCACATTCCTCTGTGGCAATTATGATTCCTCTTCTCTTCTCCCTCCCTGGGCTTCAGTTTCAAGCTTTCACAGGCTTCAGAACACAGGCTTACTTCCTACACAAGACTCTTGCAGAGCTGGGATTTTTCTTTGGGGTTGGCTGATGGGTTTTCTTAAATGCTGTGTCCCCATGTCACTTTTAGACTTCACTTTGAATGTCTGTTTCTCTGGGACCCTTAGATAAGGTTTCTTTGTAACCACCATAGGGTTTGTTCTTCAGGGCATCTATCTCAAATTCAAACTTTGTTTTGCTGTAATTTTTTGATTCTTGTCTCTGCTTTAACACTGGTCAGCTGAAAGTTGCAACAGAACCAAGGGATGTCAGAAACTGCACTTTACTTTCCAGTGCCTAATACGACTGAAATACAGTAGATATTCACTGAATATATAATGAGGAAATATGGGCCTGATTTTTTGTTTTATTTTTTAATTTGGGAATATGGTTTTCTCACATTTTTCAAAAGTTTTTAATTCAAAAAATTTTAGACACTCATATATGACATTTCTGCTTCTCCTTCTCCCCACTCTAACTCTAGCTATGTCCCCCTCCCTCTTGAATTCATGACCTCTTCTTTTTATTTTTTATTATTTATTTATTTATTTATTTATTTATTTGTCTTTTCAAGACAGGGTCCTCCTGTGACCCCAGCTGTCCTGCTTTGTAGACCAGGCTGGCCTTGAACTCACAAAGATCCGCCTGCCTCTGCCTCCCAAGTGCCACATGACTTCTTCTTTTTAAATTACATATATGTATACATACATACACATACATAAGTCCATTTAGTATTAGTCATATGTACATATGTTTAGAGCTGACCACTTAGGACTGAGTAATAACCTTTGCCAAGTATATATCTGATAGAGGATTAATATCCATAATATGCAAAAAAAAACTCAGAAAACAAACAATCAAGAAAAAAATAGTCAAAGAATGGACTATGGATCTAAACAGAGTTCACAAAAGAAAAAATAAAAATGGGTAAGAAATATCTTTTAAAAAGTTTCAAAATCCTTAGCAATCAGGAAAAGGAAATTAAAACTGCTTTGAGATTCCATCTTACCCCAGTCAGGAATGGCTAAGATGGTAAAAACAAATGCTTGTAAAGATCCTGCTCCTGATGGGATTGCAAACTGGTACAGCCACTTTGGAAATCAGTGTGGACAATTCTCAAAAGGCCGAAAACAGATCCACATATGACCCAGCTGCACCACTCCTCAGCACATACCTAAAGGACTTGATACTGGACTATAGAGATAATTGCAGGGCTGGAAAGATAGCCTAGTGATTAAGAGCGCCGACTGCTCTTACAGAGGACCCGGGTTCGATCCCCAGCTCCCACATGGTGGCTGAGAACCGTCTGTAACCCCAATTCCAGGAGAACTCCAGTTCCAGGGGAATCCAACACCCTCTTCTGACCTTCACAGCATTGCACAACACAGCGCACAAACTTGCATGCAGACAGTACATTCATACACATAAAAAAATAAATAAAATTTAAAAAATAAATAGAGATAATTGTTTGGCCATGTTCATTGCCACCATATTCATAATAGCTCTGAAATGGAAGCAGCCTAGATGCCCTTCAGCTGATGAAAGGATAATGAAAATATGGTACAATGGTGTTCTATTCAGCTGTACAGAAAAATCAAATCAAATTTTGATGGAACAGGAAAATATACCTGAGTAAAGTAACCCGGACCCAGAAAGATATATACTGCATGTTCTCTCTTATTTGTGGATCCTAGCTTCAACTCTTTAGATTTAACCTGGAGTAATCACAGAATCCAGGAAAACAGAAAGGGATCAAGAGGGGAGAGGGGGGAGAAGGAGCTCCAGAGAGAAGAGTAGGACATAGGTGCTAGGAAGCAGGAAAGAGGAAAAGGTGGGGACTTAACTGAGGGGATGTAGGTAATCCAGAGGAGAGAAAGGAAGGAAGAGATAGCATTGAGGATGCTTAGAAAAGCTGAAGAGAGGGTCTAGCGGTTAAGAGAGCCGACCGCTCTTGCAGAGGACCCGGGTTTGATCCCCAGCATCCACATGGCGGCTGAGAACCGTCTGTAACTCCAATTCCAGGAGAACTCCAGTTCCAGGGGATTCCGAGACCTTCTTCTGACCTCCGCGGCATTGCACGACATGGGTGCACAGACCTACATGCAAAACAGTACATTCATACACATAAATAAATAAAATAGACTTCAAATTATACTACAGGGCTATAGTCATAAAAACAGCCTGATAATGGCACAAAAACAGACCTGTGGACCAATGGAACAAAACTGAAGATTTCCAAATCTGAGCACATACAATTTCAGCCATCTCATATTTGACAAGGGGGCCAAGAAGCCACAATGGAGAAAAGACAGCATCTTCAGCAAGTGGTGTTGGCAAAACTGGATCACCACTTGTAGAAGAATGAAATTAAACCCCTACCTCTCGCCCTGTACAAAAGTCAACTCCAGATGGATAAGAAAACAAACAGTCCCAGAAAAAAAACGTGAATGGTACCCTCATCTGTGGATGACTAGTGCCAATTACCCAGTTGTAAGTATTCTTGTATAGTAGGCCCCCTGAGCTTTTGTACAAAGCAGTTGTGCATAATATCATTTTGAAAAAACAAACAACAACAACAAGAAAGGACTGCTCATCAAGAACTGACTGAAAACAGTGAACTTCTGCTCAAAACAGCAACTCCCCATGGAGAAATATTGGAAAGACTAAGAATGAAAAGCATGTTTGGCAGAAGGCAGGAGCTCTGGCAGGTTGGTGGGAATGGGCAGGGAACACGGGTCCTAAGTATTTGTTAAAATAAATAAATAATAAATAAAATAAATAAATAAATAAATAAATATAAATTTATGTGAAAAAAAAAATAAAGTCACCTGCCACACAGTAAAAAAAAAAAAAAAAAAAAAAAAGGGCTGGAGAGATGGCCT
>VZQC01007398.1:3366415-3388413 GCA_009823505.1 Rhizomys pruinosus | reverse complement strand
AGCAGTTAAGAGCACCGACCGCTCTTACAGAGGACCCGGGTTCGATCCCCAGCACCCACATGGCGGCCAAAACCATCTGAAACTCCAATTCCAGGAGAACTCCAGTTCCAGGGGAATCCGAGACCCTCTTCTGACCTCCGCAGCATTGCACGACACGGGTGCACAAACTTGCATGCAGACAGTACATTCATACACATACAGAAATAAATAAAAAAAAAAGAAAAAGCCATATGGAAACATTATAAGCTTAAATGTGTGTGCATGTGTGTGTGTGTACATGTGTGTGTGTACGTGTGTGTGTATGTAGTTAAAATTCTTGGTTGACAGTGTTGTTTGTTCTTGGAGCAGCTTAATTTCACCCCATTGCTCTCTGGCCTCCATCTATTCTGGTAAGAGATCAAATTTTAACCTTATTTTGATTCCTTATACATTGAGCCATTTTTTCTCTTTCAAAAATTTCTATGTGTTTCAAGCTGGGTGTGGTGGTGCCCGCCTTTATCCTAGCACTTGGGAGGCAGAGGCAGGCAGGATCTCTGTGAGTTCAAGGCCAGCCTGCTCTACATAGTGAGCTCCAGGCCAGCTGAGACTAACGGAAGACCCTGTCTCAAAAATACAAAAATTTCTGTGTTTCAGTGATTTTTCCAGCTTTACTAAGGTATGACAAAAATAAGAGTGCATCTTTTTGTGTTGTATGCATGTATATATGCATACTCCTGGAGTATGCATATATGTATATATACACTCCACATATATACCAAAATGACAGTCTGAAAATGAGCTACAGGTTAATTCCAAAACATGTTTGGGGTTCACATTTTAACAGTAATTTTCTGTGCAGGCAGAAAGAAATATAACTTTACATTCCCAGGTTACATAGCAAGTTGATGTATGTTTTAATGTACTCTCAAAGAACAGATTGATTCTCATAAATCTTAAGAGCTTGGGAAAATAGAGACAAAAACTTTCAAGTTATATCTATAGTACCATTAGGCTTGACTTACATATAAGAATTTGGTGCTAGGATCCACAAATGAGGGACACCATACATCATTTGTCTTTCTGGGACTGTGGTACTTCACTTGGCATAACAGCTTCTAGTTCCATCCATTTACCTGCAAATGTCATGATGTCATCTTTCTTTACCGCTGCATAGAACTCCATTGTGTACTTATGTCATACAACACAAGGTCTTCATACATGTATTTATTTTGTAGGAATTAAACCAAGCTAATTAACATACATGCAACACAGTTTTTCATTCTAAATATTTAAGGTATAGAAAATGATGTTGAGACACACATATAGTAAGTAAAAAGGTGAGGCAGTTGACAAATCCTTATATAATTACCTCTTGTGGAAAGAGCAGCTAGAATCAATCAGTATGAATGTAATACGCAGCATAATTTAATTGCCTACTTCATGTGTTCTACTTTAGATTTCTAGCCATGTCAATCTTCATATCTGTTACTTCAATCCTCTGACAATATTTACATGTTGAATCTCTTATAACCACTGTTTGCTCTCTAACTCTGTATACTAGAATTTTTTTTTTAGATTTCACATTTGAGATCATACAATTTCTTTGTGTATCTGGCTGACCCATCCCATGGATCAGTCAACGGGGTCCTGGAAGAGAAGGAGTGAGGGGAAGGGGCAAGAGACGCAAGGAATGGAGACAAGACAGGTTCTGATCAAGTCTCGTTTATTGTAGGAACACAAGTAGAATATAAAGGGCAGGGAATGAGGAAGCATTGCCAAACCACAGGCACCTCAGTGCTTACATATTGGAAAGAATGTGCAAAATACAGATCTTTACTTAAGGCAAACATTTGCAACACCTCCTGTGATAAGTCACAACAGACTTCAACCTCCTTGTGACTATTTCAGTGCTGGGAAGCTGCTAGTGGAAAATTACTAGATGGCTAAACTCGTCCGAGAGCCCCACATCTAGCTTAGACAAACTTAATGTATTTTAGGCTGTCATTCCATGTTATGGCAAATGGAAAGATCTCATTCTTTTTTTTAAGATCTCATTCTTTTTACTGAGATAATGTATGAGTCCAAGTGTGTGTGTGTGTGTGTGTGTGTGTGTGTGTGTGTGTGTGTTATGTTTATGTGTGTGTGCATCTATGTGTAACAGTTTCTTTATCCATTCATCCACCAAGATAATCACTACTCTTTAAAATCAGATGACAACCAGCACCATGGCACACACTTATAATCTTACCACTCAGAAGGCTAAGTTAGGAAGATTACAAGTTCAAAGCCATATTGGTCTCCCTAGTACATTCAAGACCAATCTGTGCCAAATAGCAAAACTCTGTCTCAAAATAAAACTAAGTACCATATATAAGAAAAAAATCACAGCACTAAGACAGAGCCAGGTATACAGAGTCTACAGATGTCCACAAAGTTTTATCTTTAAAATGTTATTTTAGCTGGGCGTTGTGGCGCACGCCTTTAATCCTAGCACTTGGGAAGCAGAGGCAGGCAGATCTTTGTGAGTTCAAAGCCAGCCTGGTCTACAGAGTGAGTTCCAGGACAGCTGGGGCTACAGGGAGACCCTGTCTCAAAAAAAAGACAAAAAAATAAATAAAATGTTATTTTTTAATTTTATATGCATGAGTATATTGCCTGCACATGTGTAAGTGCACCTGCATCAGGCAGTGCCCAAGGAGTTCAGATGAGGGCGTCAAATTCCCTGGAACTTGAGTTATGGATGGTTGTTAGCTGCCATGTGGGTTCTGAGAATCAAACCCAGGTCCTCTGTAAGAGCAGCTAGTACAACCACTGAGCCATCTCTCCAGCCCCTAAAGTTGTTTGTTTGACAGAGCCTTGGAAACTGTATTTTATTGGGGAAAAAAGTGGTATCTAAAAGTCTGGATTAATGTAACACATTTGGCACAAAGCAAAAACCCTTTTTAAAAATTGTGTGTGTACATGCATGTTTGTGTGTGTATGCACAACCTCAAGTGTCATCCTTGGGAATGGCATCCACTTCCTTTGAGATAAGGCCTCTCGTTAGCCTAGAACTTACCAATTAGGTTAGGCTGTCTGGCCAGCAAGCCCCAGGGTCAGCTTGTCTCTGCCTCCCCAAGGCTAGCATTACAAGTGCACATCATCATGCCCACTGTTTTCACTCAGTTTGGAGGATTAAACTCTGGTCCTCTTGCTTTCACACCAAGCACTTTACTGCCTGAGCTATCCTTCCCAGTCCCACAAAGCTACATCTCTTACTTCAATCTCCTGGGTGGACACTTTTCCTACTCATCCTGGCTGCATTGATGATAGTGATCATGGTGCAGGGAACGCCTTTCTTGTGTCTTTATGTCTGATGAAGTCCTGAAAAAAGAGGACATACCCACAACATTATTTCCATTTGTTATTGTCTTATGAGTCTTTTTAAATAAAAATAAAATTATAAAATCCAAATTTCCTTTATCTCCAGTCTCTGGTTTTATTTACCATTTTTGTCCCAGTCACAAACACAATTGTGAATTTAGTGATGTTTGACTGTATAGGAACTCTAGAGTGGTAACACATAACATGGGCAGCAAATTCAGAATCTGGAAGGAAAAAAAGATTAGAAGACACAAGGCAGACTGAGGTAGGGCTGTGTGGATGGGACACAGGAGAGGGCACAAAATCTGAAAACAATGTCCATTAGGGAATATCTACTAGGGGAGAGCCTTTGAATAGCCAAGTACACAAAATGACAGCCTGCCAATGCCCTCTACCTTCTGTCATCAGATATAGCAAGGATGCTGCAATACATTCATTAATACAGTAGCAATCATAGTGGCTGCAACAGAGACCTCAAGAGGTCAACAATATGAGCCCCCACTTACAAAGTCGATTTAGCTATTCTGTCTAATGTCTAGTCTTCCAGGAACAATGTCAATACCAAACTCCTCAGATAGTGTTGTCTTGAGAAACTGCTGGTCACTTGACATAAAGTTGATTAGTTGAGAGCCTCTTCCCTTTCAAAGTATTGATACTTTATTTTTACATAAGCAAATAAATATTATAGGAATGGATTTTGCTTTACTGCTTACATGGGCTCAATCAGCACCATTATTCAGGGGCTTACAGAGTATGATCCAGTAAGTAGCTCATGATAATATATAACATTGTATTAGACAAAGAGACCCACTTTATGGTGAAACATCTACAAGAGTTGGCCCATACCTGTAATATCAGCACTCGGGGTGGAAGCAAGATCATAAGTTCAAAGTCATACTCAGCTACAAAGCAAGTTAGAGGCAAGTATGAGCTACAATGAGACCACCTCAAAAGACAAAAACCATAGTGGATGAAGAAATAATCTATTAAGGGCACAAATGTTAACTCTTAGACAATGCCTTTTAAATCTTTATATAAATCTGTAACTCCAATCAGTGGAGTACAGGGTCTGAGAATGAAAACAAAAGTGGCCGCTTAGACTGATTCCCAATGACTCATTTGATAGGAGTGTCATAAATTTAGCAAATAGAAGCAGGAACCCAATTAAAATTTAATTTCAGGTAAATTTGTCTCATGCATTATTGAGACATAGTTTTAAAATATCTGAAATTCAGTTTGAATATCCTATATTTTGTGTGGTAACCTTACATCTGGCTATTTTACCACCTGTCCCAGAACAGTGAATTCTGTGATTTAAAAGTCTTAGTCCCGGGGCTGGAGAGATAGCCTAGCAGTTAAGAGCACTGACGCTCTTGCAGAAGACCCAGGTTTGATCCCCAGCACCCACATGGCGGCTAAGAACCGTCTGTAACTCCAATTCCAGGAGAACTCCAGTTCCAGGGGAATCCGAGACCCTCTTCTGACCTCCGCGGCATTGCACGACATGGGTGCACAGACCTGCATGCAGACAGTACATTCATACACATACAAAAATAAATAAATTAAAAAAAATTTTAAAAAAAGTCTTAGTCCCAAATACAGAACACTTATCAGGGGACAAAATAAGAGGTCTACTAAATTGTAAGTTATGGCATCTCCCCCAGACAATTCTATTTCTTATGACAGAGCGTCAGAAGGCATGGATAGAAGTCACCATCTTGGATGTTGTGGGGTAACTGAGCTGATGATTCAGGAGAGTTAGGGGTGCTGACATACAGCAGGAGCATGAAGGAAAATGTAGGGCATAGAGGAGATCTACTTTGATATTTGGGAATTCCATGGTCAATTTTGGTAATAAACAAGGTAGTATCTTGTCCAAGAAGGAATGAGGGATCAGTAGCAGATGTAAGATGAAGGTTAGGGAGATTAGAATGCATAGTAACAGAGGGAGAAGATTGTGACTCTGTTGACTTGCAACCAGCTCCAGTGACGGGAACAAGTTACTCCCAGTAATTAAAGGTCTCTCCTAGGAAGAGAGGCCCACTGCAGCCCTGGAGGATCTGCCTTCAGAATACATACAAGTGGATTTCAGAAGCACAAGGATATATTTTTGTGGATGTCATAATTTGTCATCCAGGTCTTCCTTTAGGGATAAAGGACTTGCTCCCAAGCTACTACCATGCTTCTAGAAGAAGGCCTTCATCTTTCAGCCCTCTTGGGGAATTATTTCATTATTTCAGCTGGAGAAAACTGCTTGACCCAAGCTTGTGCTTGTCAGCTAAGCCACTGAAAATCACCAATCTTTGCTTCTCTGGATCTACCTGTTCTGAATACTTAATGTAAACAAAGGTATACAACATACAGCATTTTTGTGTCTGGCTTTTACCACAATTTTATATGTACACATAATGTTAAATCTAGATTCTGCATATGAGAAAAAACATATTTGTTATATTAAGTCTGGCTTATATTGCTTAACATGATTTCCAGTTCCATCAATTTTCATACAAATGTCATTTTACATTATGGGTGAATAAAATTCAATTTTGTACATGTAGCACATTTTATCTAGTCATTACGGACATGACTGGTTTCATTTCTTGGCTATTGTGAACAGTGAAACGGCAGTCCTTCAGAGGCATTACCTGAGAGCTACTGCTGGGTCATTTGCTCATTCCACTTTTATTTGTTTTAGGATTTTTTTTTGAGAAATCTTATTTTCATACTGGTTCTAAAACTTTGCATGTCCACAAATGGTGAATAGAAGTCCTTCTTTTGGTGGCTAGAGAAATGGCTCAGTAATTAAGAGCACCAACTGCTCTTGCAGAGGACCTAGGTTCAATTTCCAGCATCCACATGGGGACTATCAAGTATCCATAACTCCAGTTCCAGGGGGTCCAGTGCTGTCTTCTGACTTCCTCAGGCACGTCATGACCCAGGTTCACTGACGCACATGCAGGCAATACACTCATATACATAAAATTAAAAAATAAAAATATTTCTAGGTTCCTCTTTACCTACATCCTCTGTAGCATTTGTTGTCCTTTGTTTTCTTGGTAGCTATTGTGACTGGGTAAAATGGAATCTTAACACAGTTTTAATTTACATTTTTCTGATGGCTAAGAATGTTGAACACTTTTTCAAGTACTGGCCACTTTTATTCTTTTGAGAATTGTCTATTAAACTCTTTAGTCCACTTTTTGGCCTGGATGATGGGGGGTGTTTAATTTTTGAAGTTCTCTATGTATCTTAGATATTAATCTTCTATCTGATATATAGTTGGCAAATCTTCTGTCTGATATGCAGTTGGAAAAGAGCTATAGGCCAGCTTTTCACTCTAGTCATTTTCTTTGCTTTGTAGAAGCTTTTTAATTTTATGTAATTCCATTTATCAATTCTTGAGATTATTTCCTGTGTTATTGGAATCCTATTCAGAAAGCCTTGCCTATGCCCATGGATTGAAGTGTTTTCTTATGTTTCCCTCTAGTAGTTTCAAAGTTTCAGATCTTACATTAAGATCTCTGAGCAGGATGTGGTGGTACATGCCTTTAATCCCAGAACTCAGGAGACAGAGGCAGGTGGATCTCTATGAGTTCTAGGCCAGCCCGGTCTACATAGTGAGTTCCAGGCCAGGTGGAGCTACAGGGAGACCCTGTCTCAAAAAAAAAAAAAAAAAATCTCTGGTTATTTTTGAGTTAATTTTGTACAGTGTGAGATATGGATTTAATTTCATTCTTTTTCTTTTTTAATTTTTAGTGAGCTTTTTATGTACATTTCATACATTTCTTAATTCAAATTAGACCCCTTCCACTATCTATGCCACTCCTACCAGAACTCATACAGTCTGCTATACTTGGTAAATCCTGTCTTGCATCTTTTTCTCAGTCTTTTAACTTTTTAGATGCAGAAGTTTAACCAGTAAATAATTTCATTCTTTTACATATGGAAATTCAGTTTTCCCAGTACCATTTGTTGAAGCTATCCATCTTTAACCCAATGTAAGTTTTTAACACATTTATCTAAAGGTATGTGGCTATAGCTGTATGTTACTTTCTGTGTGTTCTATTCCATTAATCTTCATGTATGTTTTTGTAGCATGCTACTTTTGTATGTAATATAATGTGAGATCAGATATGATACCTTCAGCATTGTTCTTTCTGCTAAAGATTGCCTTGGCTATTAAGAGCCTTTGTGCTTCATAAATTTTAGGTCTTTTTCTACTTTTGTGAAAAATGTTACTGGGATTTAGATGGGGATTGTGTTGAATCTGTAGATCACTTTTCTGTTTTGTTTTGTTTTTTACTTTTTGAGACAGGGCCTCTCTGTAGCCTTAGCTGTCCTGGAACTCACTCTGTAGACCAGGCTGGCCTTGAACTCACAGACATCCACCCTGCCTCTGACTCCTGAGTGCTGGGATTAAAGGCATGCACCACCATGGCAAGCTAGATCACTTTTATTAATATAGCCATTTTTCTTTATATAGCCATTTGCAGGATGTTAATTTTACCAATCCATAAGCACTGAAGGTCTATCTTCTAGGGTCCTCTGCAAGAGCAGTCAGTGCTCTTAACTGCTAGGCCATCTCTCCAGCCCCAGGAGATTCTTAATATATCACCTGAGTACCATTAGCATGTGAAAAGCAATTATACTAAATTATATCCAGTAAAATGTACTTTGAACTACTGAGTTGAAGTAGGCTGATTATTTCAGACTTCACATGTTTTCCAAATTAACAATGTAAAAGTTCTACAAAAAAAGGGGTGGAATAAGAGACTTCCAGAATAAGACTTTAGAAGATAATCTGGCACTTGAAGGGCTGAGCTTTCTCTCTAGCTCAGCAGTTAAGAATGCTTGCTCTTTTTCCAAAGGACCTGAGTTTAGTTCCCAGTACCTGTATATGGTAGTTCATAGTTGCCTGTATGTAACTTTAGCTCCAGGGAATCCAACACCCTCTTCTGGCCTCAGCAGCCATGTACATCCACATAAATGCATAAATAATTAATAAAAATCAATATTTTTAAAAAGAACAAGAGATTTGATTTTGAAGAATGCTTCAATGATATAATATCTTGATCTCAGCATAGCATAGCTATTATACTGAAATTTCACTGTGAAGCACAGATTTTTATATTGTTCTCTCCTTACCATCTTTAAGTCATATACTGTATACTCAAAAACCAAAATGCTACTGTGGCATGTTAAGGAGCCCTTCATTATTTAAACTCTCAGACCTACAGACAGATGATACACGCCCATAAGATAATCTTTAAAGAATGTCGTGGATCATCAACTACTTGTTCGCATTTTTTAAAAAGTCTGATATTGCTACTAAAACTAAACATAATGGATGAGAATTTTTACCTTGGTGTTATCTAATTACTGTTTAAGCACACACAACTAAATTTAGTCACTAAAAGAAACTGATTAAGAGTATCTTTTAAGTATTTAAAGATTTCCTAACTGACAGAACGCTGTGGGAGGTGGGAGCTCAATTGAGCCCAAGAGTTCTAGGGCTGCCTGGGTAACATAAGGAGATTTCCTTTTTTTTTTGTTTTTGTTTTTGTTTTTTGTTTTTATTTTTTTTTATTTTTAACAAATCTAGACCCGTGTTCCCACCCATTCCCCCACCCTGCCAGAGCTCATGCATTCTGCCAAACATGCTTTTTATCTCTTAGTCTTTCTCAATATTGTCCATGGGGAAGTTGACTGTTTTGAGCAGAAGTTCACTGTTTCAGTCAGTTCTTTGATGCAGTCTTTTCTGTTGTTGTTGTTGTTGTTTCCAAAATGCATTACGCCCAACTGCTTTGTACAAAAGCTCAGGGGGCCCTACACAAGAAATACTTACAACTGGGTAATTGGCACTAGCATCCACAGATGAGGGATACCATTCATCGTTTGTTTTTCTGGGACTGTGTTACTTCACTCAGCATGATGTCCTCTAGCTCCAGCCATTTTCCTGCAAAGCTCGTGATGTCGTCTTTCTTTACTGCTGCATAGAACTCCAAAAAAAAAAAACAAAACAAAAAAAACACGATCTTGCTTAATTGATAGAATTAATAATCAGTGTCACTACTCAAGAACTTCTCATATATTAGTAGTCAGAATGCTAAAAGTCTTGCTGTTTGTTCCAATTTCCATGTGCCCTAAACTTTACTGTAATGTTTCATGTATGGTATAGTTACTAAGAGTAGTAGACTGAGATGTGCATGTCTGTATATGTTTTCCTCTGAAAGATCAAAGGAAAATTTCAATTATTACCCAAATTTTTTCTCTCATAGTTTTTGTCAATATTATAATCAGAATGAAATGACATATTTAAAACTATTTTATATCTTCATTAGGGCCTTGTCTGGTATGAGCTCCACTGTCCTATGGCTTTCCTGGGGGATTGGAACCACACTGCAGTGACAGAGTTCATTTTACTTGGCTTAACAGATGACTCAGTCCTTCGAGTCATCCTCTTCATCATCGTCCTGTGCATCTACCTGGTGACTGTGTCTGGAAACCTCAGTACAATCCTTCTAATCAGAGTCTCTCCTCAGCTCCATCACTCCATGTACTTTTTTCTGAGCCACTTGGCTTCTGCTGACATTGGCTATTCATCTTCTGTCACACCCAATATGCTTGTCAACTTCCTGGTGGAGAGGAATACCATCTCCTACCTTGGATGTGTCATCCAGCTTGGTTCAGCTGCTTTCTTTGGGACACTTGAGTGCTATGTTCTGGCTGTCATGGCTTATGATCGCTTTGTGGCAATCTGTAGCCCTCTGATTTATTCAACCAAAATGTCCACACAAGTCTGTGTTCAGTTGCTTCTAGGATCTTACATAGGTGCTTTTCTTAATTCTTTCTCCTGTACCCTTTCCTTCTGTTCTTTTCTCTTCTGTGGACCAAACAGAATCAATCATTTCTTCTGTGATTTTACTCCTCTAGTGGAACTCTCCTGTTCTGATATCAGGATACTCACAGCTGTTACCTCATTCTCCTCTGGGATGGCTGCTGTGATTACATTGTTAGTCATTGCTGTCTCCTACACCTATATCCTCATCAATATCCAAAAAAAAAAAAAGGAGATTTCCACTCGAAAATGAATAAATAGGTAATAAATAAGCTACAAAAAATAACTTAAAGAGCTAGTGACCCCAGTGTCTCATCCCAAAAATTCCAGGCAGCAAAAAGCATATGGACACAACTAGTATCAGAATTAGGAATCTGAAATATTTCCACTAAAAATTTATTTTCAATCTAACCTCAAGTATTTTAAAATAGATTTTCTCCCTTTGTAAAAGATAAGAGGATGAATAAATTGACAACTTGCTCAATGAAAATTGACTTAACATGTCATTATAATTTCTAAATGAATGCTAAGGAATTTCTTACCATTTTTATATTGCAATTTCATAAATTCACCAAGGGTGGTCTTGATCCTTTTCTAAGGACCATAAACAGCAAAATATCATTCAGAAAAAAGAAAGGCCAAGATATATACAAATATCCAAACATTTTAAGTACAGAGATTTTAGAGCATGGAGATCAAGACCCTCCTTACCCAGCACGTTTAAAATCTGCAGAATCTCGGAAGGTATCCTGAGATGATGAACCTAACCTCATCACAGTACAAATGTTACACCAGAAGAATAAGTTAACGAAGTAGTTGTCTTCTAACACGTCTATCATCACAACTAACACGTCTATCATCACAACAAAGTCTTCAGACTTTCGATTGCCAAGTGGTAATACTACTATCCTTAAAACCAAATCTTCAGACTTTTTAACCGATAAGTTGTCACCTGATCATTCAGTCATCACAACAAAGACTTCAGACACTAAGAATAAAGTGTCACGTGATCCTTCAGTCATCACAACAAAGACTTCATCCAGACACCTAAGAATAAGTTGTCATGTGATCCTTCAGTCATCACCACAAAGACTTCAGACACTAAGAATAAGTTGTCACGTGATCCTTCAGTCATCACCACAAAGACTTCAGACATCACAACGAAAACTTCAGACCTTAAGAGTGAGGTGTCACATGATCCTTCAGTCATCACAAAGACTTCAGACATCACAACAATGACTCCAGACCCTAAGAATAAGGTGTCACATGATCCTTCAGTCATCACAAGAAAGACTTCAGATACTAAGTTGTCACCTGATCCTTCAGACATCACAACACAGACTTCAGACACTCAGAGCAAGTTGTCAAGTGACTCTTCTACCAACACAGCAAAGACTTCAGATATCTTCGCAATGCCAACTTCAGATATGCAGAATATGTTACAAGAAGACTACTAAATTTATCTTTACCAGACTTCAGTAGAGAATCACCAATGACTGGAAATGTAAATATATATGAGCCATCACAATCAGTATTTACATCTGATATTGAAATTTTAAAACAGTCAATGGTACTCAAGTCAATATTAAGTAAAAATCTGCAAGACCTTTCAGACAAGTTATTTTCTGAACCAGAAGTTTATACAAACACAGAAGCAATACAGAAAAGTTCTACACTTACAAGCATTCATGATAGGCCATCAAGTACTATGGAAAATAAAGTATTTTCTGGAAAAGACATTTTAAAGTCCCAGTCTCTTTTAAATCCAGTAATTAAAAGTATTCCTTCAGATTCAGTTCCAGAAGGTAAACCAGGAGAAGCTCCAGAGATAGAAGATGTCTCTAAAAACCACTTAGAGACTGATGAAAAAGATTTTCCAATGAACAAAAAGAGTAGTTTCAAAACAAAACATTTAGTAAGTGAAGCATCTAGCTCCAAACTGGGTTTAAATGGTAGTTTATATGAATATGTTATAAAGCAAATATTCACTGCACACATCTTCTCACAGCTGGAGATAGGAGTAAAAGCACTGAGTGAGGCACAGATGGCTTTGCAGGAGCAGTTGCTTACCCCTTGGGAGAGAAATGTGTCTTCGAGTATTCTTAACTATGGAGAAATGGACCATGAAGTACGATTGTCACAGTCCAAATCTGTTATAAGCCAAATAATACGGTCCTTTCCTGTAGATACTCTTTTAGAATCTGGGATTATCAAAGTCATAGAACTAGATAATGAATACCAGACCTCTTTGCTGAATATGCAAAGAGCCTCCTCACCTGAGGTGGAGCTGAAGCATTCCTCAGAGAGGCATTTAGATGTCCCAAGCAAAACAGAACTTCTTTCAGGACAGAATACACCTATAATTCCCCACCAAAACATTTCTTCTGAATACACAGAAGACAGCCAAAACATTTCCTTACAAGAGTCAAAACCTTTAACACCAGATGAAAAATCAGATTTGCCAAGTGAAAGTCAGAGTCTTGATCCAGAAGAAAATGATCTAACTTCTACTTTAGAAAGTTTAAGTAATTCATTGGGTAAACTTAATGACTCAGTTGATACGACAACATTAAAATCCTTCCTAAAAAATATCTTCAATATTTTTTTCAAATATAATCAGCTTGAAAGAAGAAGACAACCAGAAAAATAATTAGAAAGACTAATTCAACATTCTTTATTAGATGGTAAAGAACACTTTGAAAAAATTCAAGGGAGTTTTAATAAAGCGGACAAAGTACAAAGAAAACCCATCTTGAATCGAAAGCTACGTGTGTTTCTAGAAGAACTCTCAGAATCAGAAGTAAAAAATTTAAAGTCTGCGTTAAGTAAACACATCCAGCATTACCTTGTAGAAAGACTTTCAGAATCAGGCTACATCACCAAGGAAGACTTACCAAAAATCTACCAAAATCTGTATCTGATGAATGAGAAAGCAGAATTAAAAGAGCAAAACCCTTTTAAGGAGAAATATTCAGAAACTGTAAAAGAAATCATGTCTTTTGTAAATAATTTTAACCATAATTTCATAGATAAACATTTAGAAATAAAACTAAGATCTTTTCTAAATGAAATTCTCCAAAATTAGTTCTTGAAGAACCTTTCAGTGAGTGGTTTATTTAATGACACAGAAGCCATGACTATACACTCCAACATATCTTCTCTAAGAAGTCAAAGGAGCCCAATATCTCTTCATGGGTTAGGACAAGACATTTCAAGAGGAAGTTTGGAAAAGAGGCTTGAAATAAACATGAAATATCCTTTAAATAAATCTGTAAAAAATTATCTTAGAGCTTTATCAGAAAATGAATTGTTAAATCTAAAAGCTGATTTAAGTAAATACCTCCAGCTCCTTTTTATAGAAAAACTTACAAAATCGGGACTAATGACAGACAGCTAAAGGGGATCAGCCAGCAAATGAATCTACTTCATTCTACTTCCATACCATTAAATTTAACAAAAACAGATTTATCTTTTAGAGATGAAAATTACTTTCTAAGGGAGGATTCAGAAAAGCAAAATAAAAATTAAAAAATTGGTCAAAACACCACTTTACAAAAGGTTCCTAAGGATAAACATAGAGAGAAAGAACTAACCAGAAAGGAGGAAAAGGGATCTTCTTTCTCACACAATTTAGGAGAAAATCCATCAGCAATAGTGGAACAGAAAAATGACTACATTAGAGAAGGCAAAACACTAAATTTGATAAAAGTACCATTTCCAAACAAAAATAACCAGGCATTTCCTTTAAATAACTCATCAGAAAAACCTGCAGATTTACTGCTCAAGAAACACAAGAAAGATCATGGTTTCATCCAATTTCCTCAAGCAGAAAATTCTGTTTATAAAACAGAGATTCAAGATCCATACAGTTGGGATGGTAAGTCAAAAGCAATTCAATCAAAACCTGGCTTTGAAAAAACTGTAAAAATGAAGCCTGTTGACAAAAGGGAGAAGATTAAATTAATCGTTCAAGAAAAACCTGAAGCAGGATTGTCACCTTATCCAAAAATTCCTGCCTGCAAAATGACAAGGGAAAATGAAGAATATTTAAATTGACTGTCTTTCCCTACCTGGCAGTCTAACACGTTCATTCATGCCAACCCAGAGAGTGGGGAACAGTCAAAGTTAGACCACTATTGTCAGAGATTGAAAGGAAATAATAATAACAATAAAAAACACCTGGTAACACTTGCACAATCAAAAAATGAAATGGAAACTCTATATAAACCCATACAAAATCTGCAATGAAAAATTTGCTAAGATCTCTGTGTCACAATCATTTAAACATAAAGATGAGAAAAACTCTAGGTCATCCTTGTTCCCAGAAGTATTGAAGAAAGAAAATGAGAAATTGAGAAGAAAAGAAAAAGACCATGCTGCCAAACCAAAAAAGTCCTTTCACAAGATAGTTATGATACTACCAGCCACACTGCCCACCACAAAAACTCATCTAAGGAAATCTGTTTCAAGGTCTTTACATCACTGGACTGCAAGAAGAACTATACATGTAATGATTTTTTAAAGTATTTTCTTCTGTATTTTGTAAAGTTCTGCAAATAATTTGCCTTAGAATATGTATGCCTTCTGAATGTGTGTTGTGTGTGTGTTTGACTTTAATTACCTCAAGATACACAGACTTCCAAGTTTAAAAATTCTTTTGAAATTCAAATATTTCCTTGCTTATTACAAAACCACAGTAGCTATTATGAAGTAGATAAAGGGTACCCTTTCTGGGATATGAACTAGAAAAGTTCTTTTTCTCTGGGCAAGCCTAGCAAGCTGACATAACCTGGAGCCAGAGCTCCCATTGCCCCATCTGCAGCTCTGGGCTTATAAATTTTCTTCACCATACCTGCCTCTGGAAGCCTTCTTTGGCTGTCTACCCTGGCTGAAATTAGCCCAGGGTGCTTTGCAGCATGTAGCCTATACAGCCACCATGGTGGCCAGATACCATGGAAACATAACAGAGACTTTCTTTATCCAGAGATATGACTGTAAAAGGTCTAACAATCCAGACTGGAAAACTGAGCTGGTGTGAGTCCAGGGGCCCAGGATGCAATGAGCAGGTCTGGACAAGGAGAGTAGTCCAGAGATCTGAGTGCCAAGAGCAAAAGTGGGCTTGTCCCTAAGGCTAGAAGGAGAACAGGGTGTAAATTAAATATTTTAATATGATTTTTTAAAATGAAATAAGAAACTGCAGATGTTAAACGGTTTAAAATCATACATGAGCTCACAATGCTTTGTGTGTATATGTGTACCTGTGTGTAGAGGCCAGAGATCACTTGGCTCTTGGTCCTCAGGTGCTGTCCACCTTGGGTCTTTTTGTTTGTTTGGTTTTGAGACAGGGTGTCTCATTGGCCTAGAACGTCACACCTAGGCTTGCCTGACTAGCTAGCAAGCTCCAGAGACCGTCCCATTGCCCCATCTCCAGGTTTGGGATTATAAACTTTCTTCACCATACCCCTTTTAAAATGTGGGTTCTGGAGATTGAACTCAGGAAGGTGCTAAGGTTTGTACAGCAAGCACTTTCACCAGCTGAGCTATCTCTCCAGCACTCATAACCCATTCTGTAACAGCCAGCAAAGATAGTTTTATGATTATTTCTCTACATTAAGCTATGTAGTTCTAAACTTTTACCTCTAGTAAAATGGACAACGGCAACAGAGAACAAAATGGTACTAAGAGCATTTGCCAAATGCTTAGAAAGACATACTAATTTTATTTTCTAAAATCTAAGAATTCCTGAAATGAATCAATCAGAAGAGAGAAAAATTGAATTGTAGGATTCTGTCCCCAGAAGACAGTTTTTTTTAATTTGTCTGATTTCTACCTTCATATTTCTACCCCCTTTGAAAAATCATATTCTTTTTAAAAATCTAGGAACAGAAGTGGGTTTCCATGTCCTTCCACTTATCCCCTGGTTCTCAGCAAGTTATTAAAAATTACTAATGCAGCAGAAATTAATAAGGCTGAGCTCATTGTTCTATGTACATTAGAGGAACAGAGGATTGAAGGGCATGATTGGCACGCACCTGTAACTCATATTCAAAAGGACAAAACAGGCTGATCTCAAGTTTGAGGCTAGCCTAGACTACACAGTAAGTTCCAAGCCAACCAGGATATACTGTAAGATGGGGGGGGGAGAGGAGAGAGACAGAGAGAGAGAGAGAGAGAGAGAGAGAGAGAGAGAGAGAGAGAGAGAGAGAGGAGAGGAGGAGAGAAGTGAAGTGAGAGAGAGAAGTGAAAGAGAGGAGAGAGGGAGCAGTAGTAATGTTTCTCTGCTTTGTCCAAACCTAGGAAAAAACCTAAAGTAGGTGTAATTGAGTTTTAGACACTTCAGACTTTTCTTCAGTAGAAATCTCTGGTTGCCCAAATTCTTAATCAGACACCCAACCCTTCCTGACTCCACAGTTCAACTAGTCCACTTTCTTTTTTTTTTTTTTTTTTTTTTTTTTTTTCTGTATGTGTATGAATGTACTGTCTACATGGAAGTCTGCGCACCCGTGTGGTGCAATGCCGCGGAGGTCAGAAGAGGGTCTTGTATTCCCCTGGAACTGGAGTTCTCCTGGAATTGGAGTTTCAGAAGGTTCTCGGCCGCCATGTGGGTGCTGGGGATCGAACCCGGGTCCTCTGTAAGAGCAGTTGGCGCTCTTAACCGCTAGGCCATCTCTCCAGCCCCAACTAGTCCACTTTCTTTGCTGTGGATATCTCTTCCCCCTGGAAAGAAGTGAACTACTCAAACTGAACATAAAATATCTTACACCACTGTATGACCAATAGTGCTATACCCTTCTAGGGTTATGGGTAGGTTTTTCATGTTTTTTTTTTATTATAAAGTATAGCCATAATTATTTGGAAAGAAAAGAACGGTTACTTTTTTCTCTCTTATTATTTTGGTATTCTATTATTTTCCTGAATGTTTCACTAGATTTTGTTTTCAGAATATAAGTAGAAAAATTTTTTGAGACAAGGTTTCACTCTATAACCTCAAGCTCACGGTGATCCTCTTGCCTCTGCCCTCTGAGTGCTGGGACTACAGGCTTAAGCTACCACACTTGGGAAATTCTTTTCAATGAAAACATAATCATTAAGCTATGTATAGTGGTATACACTTGTAAGTCTAGCACTCAGGAGACTGAGACAGGAGGATTGAGGGTTAGAGGCCAGTTTGGATCATACAGCAAGTTTGTGTGTCATACATACAAACAAATATTGAAATCATATTCTTAGATGTTATCTTATACCTATATATCTACATATATAATCCATGGATATAATATACTAGCAGAGATGCTTATTAAATTAGCTTCTACAGACTGAACAATAAAAGTTTGGATGATATAAAAGTAGTAATTTTAAGTTATTTTTTAATATTTTATTTGTTTTTAGTATATGAGTGTACTGCCTGCATGTATGTAAGTGCAACTGTGTTGTACAATGACCACAGTCAGAAGAAGGTGTCAGATTCCCCTGGAACTGAAGTTATAGATGGTTGTTAGCCACCATGTGGGTGCTGGGAATTGAACCTGGTCCTCTGTAAGAGCAGTCAGTGCTCTTAACTGCTAAGCCATCTCTCCAGCCCCTTAAGTTCTTAATTATATCTGGGGTCATGGGAAAAGAAAATTTGGAAAACAAGAATTGTAGACTAGGCTGCCTATATTGACTAGGAGTCTGTCGCCATTAAAGGACAGCTCCTTTAATTTTGTCTGGTTTCTAGTTTCCCATCTTCCACATCTTCCAAAACAGGAGATTCTTTGAAACAGGAAGATTTTTAAAAAACGTGGTTTCTAAGATATCTAATGGGAAGTACTGGGTATGAGACATCTATTGGGGACTGCCGAAGAAACATTAGAACTGTTGATATCACAAATGTTAGTCCTTATAATGTTAAAATATACTTTTAAGAAGTCTAACCATTTTGATGTTTTATTTCAATACTTAGGATTGTTTGGATAGATTCGAGGATTTACATGTACTACCCTCAGTTAAACATCCTAAAAAATCAAAATCAAGAGCAAGAATTTTAGGAAAGAGTCCAGATGATACAATCAGGCAAAATACTGTGTACAGCCATACATTGCTCCAGAGCCTAACAAACGGCGAGAGACTGCCACTGGAAAATTTGAAAGTCCTCGAATGGTTTCAGCAGGCTTAGTTCACTTATATGATAAAATCCCGGATTATGAGATACATAAAATGATGCCAAAAATAAAATTTAAAGGGGATATTGAAAAGCGTCCACTCATTTGTGACATTATCCAGATGCTAGAAACCGCAGAATGATGTGTGATGCCGACAATCAGAATGTAATTCCTCCATTAACAAAATGGTTTGGAGATCTGTCCTTGTGTGTGACAGAAGTCAGCAAATTTCATATTGTTAGAACCATTTTGTTATGATTAAAATGAAAAATAAACACATTCAGTGTAAATGTGGTTTTTGTTTATAACACTTTCAGGATAAACTCAGAAATGCATATTTAGTTGATGCTCATTAGCAAAGTTTTGTTCTCTGCCTTTTCCCCATTCCACAGATATAATTCCAATTCAACTTTTGAGTGAAACAGTCTCTAACTTCCCCAGCATTTGTTAAACTAAATCATCCCTGTCCACACAGTGTGCCAATTCTCCATTTATAGTTGCCTGTGCTTAGCATTTAGTTATGACTAAACTTAACTTTCTAGCTCTAGTTAAATTTCTAGATTCAACAGTCCATAATTCTCTGGGCCTACAGAACCTCTGTTCATTTTTACATCAACTAATATTGTTTGTCTCAGCATGTAACTGGGAAAACACATTAAAAAAAACTCCAGATCTTTCAAGTAGAAAGACTACAGAGGCTTAGCTATGATGGATCCAGGCTAAGAAGCCAAAAGGCCAGTGAGAACCCAGAGGCTAGCAGGAGCAAGAAGTGATCCTCCAACTCAGCCAGGAGGGAAGCAGGAAGTGGTATTATCACAGTCTGGAAGTCAGAAAATGAAGAAACAGCTGCTGTCAGGAGTATGGGAAGAAATAAGGTCAACAGGTGAGAACTACCTTTTTCCCTCCTTTTCTTAAAAAAAACAACAACAACAACAACAAAAAACCCTCTTTGAGCATTCACTGATGCTGCTGGGGATACCAGAAAACAAAGATGCCTGGGAAATATAGGTTCTAGTAAAGCAGAGAAGCAGCATGTAGAAATGGACTGAGAGCTAGTAGGCAACTCGTTAGTGATAGAGGAAAACCAGTGGTCGGACTAACAAAGATGTATTTCCTAGAAGGAGAACTGAGATCTCTAAGCCTCACTAAAATTTTACGACAATATTGTCACTCACTTCTAAACAGGATTAAAAAAAATTCTACCATGGACACCTCTGAAGTTTTCAACAGAACAAATTTTTGCATTTGCTAATCTCCCAAATTTGTCCTGCCTGACTTGCCTTTGAATTGAGATTTCAGCTTTTCCCAGCCACTGGACTCAAACTGGAACATTGGCTTGTCCTGGATCTTGGCCAAGAACTTCATCATCAGCTCATTTACTGGCACATGAGCCAATTCCTTAAAATGTGTTTACATATGTATATATATGGAATACACGTTTTATATGTACATATATAAATAGCACATACACATACATATTTGGTTAGTTCTATTGTTCTGGTGAACTCTAATATACCTACAGTAGAAAATCTGACAGGCACTATTTCATGAAATTCTCCCCATCTACCAAGAAGACCTCGTATTTGAGAGAGGCTCTAAAGTTCCCTGGGTGAGGAGAGTTCAGGGAGTGAAGGGGTAACTGGAAGAACTACAGCTGCCCCACTGCAACTGCTCAGAGCTTCCGTTGTCTTCTCTCTCCTCTGTCACTCTCCACTCTATAATTTCCCTCGCCTTCACCTTTCACTTTGGCAGATCTTGGCTGCTTTAATAGACTAACCCCAACATTCATTCTTGAGGAAGATGTGGCCAAAAAACATAACGAGGTTACGTTTCAAACTACCTATTAAGTCTTAATAATTTTAAAAGAACTTCTAATATAATGTATGACCATATAGGTTAAGAAAACCAACTGACAAGCCCTAATTTACCACAGCTTAAACTACAAATCTTTTTGAGACAGGATCTCTTGCTAAGAGGAAATACTATTAAGAGCTGTATGGTTTAAAAGTTTTCCCCTGCTATAGGAACAACAAATCATGTAAAACCCAGAATGCCTTCAGGCTTTACCACCTAGAATATGAGGTTGTAAATTATCTGTTTGAAAAAGTTTTTCTCATTTGAGATCTCCTGAGCCCAGCGGCAGGAAGAGGGGGAGACAGGTAGGAACTGGGTGTCTTGGCGAGCTGATTGTTGATCCTTTGGTCCTGCTGTCTTTGGTTTGATTGGCCTTTGTGGCTGTGAGGTTGGAGTTATCCTCCCAGCTGGGATTAAAGGTGTGGTCTTTGGCTTGATTAGATCTAGTGGCTGTGGGGGCGGAGTTATCCTCCCAGCCGGTATTAAAGGCACGCTTGTGTGACTCTTGAGATTTGAGATCTCCTGAGCCCAGCGGCAGGTGGCCCCCCCCCCCCGCCCGCCAAGCTGACAGATTAACGAAGAGGAATCTGAAGGAGGCAAGACAAAGCACCCTTCACACAGTAAAGAGGCACTTTAGGACTCACATTGACGGAATAACAGGCAAGGGGGAAGTCCCATTTGCCAGGATCATGAAGAAGAGCCTACACTGGAAAGGGGCAGGATAATACCCACGCCAACGTTGACCAAGCGTACAAACCCTATGGACGACTCCTGCAGTGGGATCCCCCGGGGATGCCACCAGGGACACGACGATCAGAAACACAAATTGGGAGACATACTTAAAGAACTACAGAGAATCATGGAAGTAACAAATTTAAAGTAACGTAATGAAGAAAGAGAATTGAGGAACCGAGCAGGAGAGAGAATGACAAGCTCCGGAAGGAAGGTAAGAAAACTAGGAAAAAGATCCCCATATGCTGAAAAAGAAAAAGAAACCAACCAGACAAACACAAATAAGTCTAGAAGAAGAGATCGAGAACTCCAAAAAAGAAATAAAAACACTAAAAGAAATCCATAAGAGATAAGGAAAAAGGAAATCAAACTCATCCATTATCAAAGAGGAAAGGAATGAAAAAACTCAGAAGCAAGATGGAGGAAGGAAAAAGAAAAAAAAAAAAAAAAAAAAAAAAAAAAAAAAAAAAAAAAAAAAAACCTCAAGAAAGATTATGCAAAATTTAAACAAAAGAAGAAAAAAAAGACCGAGCGTAGTTATGCATTAACATTCAATTGAACAACCATGGCCCATCTATGAAATCAACCTCATCATAGGAATGAGAAGAGAGAATCCCAAAACAGAAGGTATTGTATCATGATCTTCACAGAATATAGATGAAAACTATCCCCAACAAAAACAAAACAAACAGGATAAATAACATTAAAACCACAGTAATCGACAAAGACAAGCAACAGAAATCTACCAAGTCACAACAAAGTGACAAGATCGAAGGAATATCCAGACCACCAGCATATTATGCAAACCAACAAAGAAAAATTCTTGAACGCGACAAGAGAAAAAACTAACCACCAGTGACTAAAGGGGAAACCTATCTAGAAATAACAACGAGACTTCTCATGGCAAAACAGAAGGCCAAAAAAACCTGTGGAGCAAAGCATTCCCAGTGTTTGAGGACAATGGATGCCAGCGCCAGGTTACTATCAGGAATAAGCAACAATTGTCAATCATAGTGAGTAGGATGAGAGTGGAAAGGTCTTCCATGACAATAAACAACTTTGAAAGACTACATGTCCGGAAAACCAACCTC